>JASDDO010000019.1:984105881-984342982 GCA_030015575.1 Agapanthus africanus | reverse complement strand
TAAAATGGTAATGTGGGATGTACAACTAAACAATATGTGATATAATAATATTAATATGGATAGCATATTCAAAACGATTAGTAACTATAAAAGATGTATTGATTAACCATGCACAAGAAGGTTCCGTTCAGAAATTTAGCGTCACCCTAATTTGTAAAATAGCTTAAAAATAACAAATATTCTCCAAAAGAGACGTATCTTATACCAAAACAAAGATAATTCAATAAGGTTTTCAGTTTTATAAGTATAAGCATCTCAGGTTATCCCTACAAAAAGTTATGAATATTCAAAGTTGAAAGTTTGCTGCTGGAATTTCCCTGGACAGCAGTTTAGAGACGTGTTCATTTGCATTTTACGTTAATTAAACAATTTATTTTGCAAGTAAATATTTCATAGAGTTATAGTATTCTTAATTATCTTCGTAACGAACTAAAGAACGTATCCTAATGATTTTTCTATGATTTATAATGAATTTTATAAGATAAGGTGTACAGTAAATTTCAGATTTGTCATATCCGATTTTTCAACGACATTTCATATGTAAACTATAAGATTTTCAAATGTACAACATTATAAAATGAAGATTATAAAAGTATATAGCATGTAGCAAGATTAACTAACTTGCCTCGATGGGTCGCGAATCGGGAAAACGGAACGTTAACCGTCGGCGGGGAAAACTCGCGACGGCGCACGGTTCACGGAATGAACCCAAACGACGAACAAAGGAACCACACGGGTCGGGGTATCTCGCTGGAACGTCGAGAAACGTCACCGGCATGACGGAATTCCGGTAACAAAAGAACAGTTAAAAGAAATGAGAAACGAGACATGAAGCAAGAGAGAAAAATGATAAAGAGAAGTACGAGAGAATATATAAGGGGTAGAAAGAGAGAGAAAGTGGAGAGAGAGAGAAGAAGGAGAGAGAGAAAGTGGGGACCACGGGGTTAAAGGGAAGGTTGCGATTGGCTGAGAGAATAAATTGAGAAGGATATAAAAGATTGTAAAAAATATTATATGGTTAACTTAAAGATTTAAAAGATAGGTAAAGAACAGTAAGATATCAGATTAGTTAGAAAAATATATGCGAAGGTTTTAATAATATTAAAAATTTGGGATTTTGGCGCCAAATGAAACATTTCCAAATTGCGTCCGGGTTGGGTCCAAAAATTCGAAATTCAAATAATAGGATTTTAAGCGGGTTCCAAATTTTAAAATGAAATGTTTTATGATTAAAAAGCATACTCTCAAAACGGACACACGTGCGTGCACGTAGCCATCCAAACTTGCCCGTTTTACTGAACAGGACGAGAACACAATGCACGGACGCTACCACGAGGCTAGGGGTGTCAAGTAGGCCAAGATGAATATTTTCAATTTTATTTTAGATGCTAAAATTTGTTATATGCAGAATGACTTTGCGGGAAATTTTACAGTAAGCAACAAACAAGCAAATTAAATGAAATGAGTACCACATTATGCTCAAACAGTAACTGAAAATAGTAGCATTGGGCTCGGGTGTTACATTATACCCAACTACAAAAAGAATTTCGTCCTCGAAATTCCAAGAATACAAAGATAGATAACTACAAGAAAAGGTGAGGAACTTCTGCCGGATTTCATCTTCTCGTTCCCAAGTGGATTCTCCATGCGATCGATTACCCCAAGAAACTAGCACAAGAGGGGTAACCTTGTTCTTAAGAACCTTTTCTCTTCGATCCTTGATTTCAACTAGTCGCTCTTCAAAAGTTAGGTCCTCCCGTACGGTCAACTCCGAATGATCCAATACGTGGGTTTCATCTCGAACATACCTCCGTAGTTGAGATACACGAACCACATCGTGCACACCTGCCAAGGACTGTGGTAACGCCAAACGGTACGCTACCTCTTCAACACGCTCCAATATCTCGAAGGGTCCAACGAATCGAGAACCAAGCTTTCCCCGACTCCCAAAGCGAATCACCCCTCTAGTCGGTGATATCTTCAAGAATACCAAATCACCTACGGTGAACTCCAGAGGTCTTCTTGACGTATCTGCCCAACTCTTCTGTCGGTCCTGTGCTGCCTTCATATGATTTCTGATAGGGTTAACCTTCTCAACTGTCTGCACAACCAAATCTGGTCCCAATAATCTTCGTTCACCGACATCGTCCCAACAAACAGGTGAACGGCATTTACGACCATACAAAGCTTCAAATGGAGCCATCTGAATAGTTGCCTGAAAACTGTTGTTGTAAGACAACTCCACCAAAAGTAGATGATCCTCCCAAGACCCCTTGAAGTCCAACCTGCATGTTCTCAACGTATCCTCAAGAGTTTGGATCGTTCTCTCCGACTGACCATCAGTTTGAGGATGATAAGCTGTGCTAAACTTCAATCGAGTCCCTAAACTTTCCTGTAAACTCCTCCAGAAGTGTGATAAGAACCGAGTGTCCCGATCGGACACGATGCTCACCGGTACTCCATGCAATCTTATGATCTCCTGCATGTACCACTCTGCCAAAGTCTCTATTGATTGACCAACCCGAAAAGGAATAAAGTGAGCTGCCTTGGTCAACCGATCAACAATCACCCTTACTGCATTGTTGCCTTTTGGACTCCGCGATAAAGCCGTCACGAAATCCATGGTTATATGTTCCCACTTCCACTGAGGAATCGGAAATGGTTGCAATAAACCAGCAACCATTTGGTGTTCAGCCTTGACTTGCTGACATACCAAGCACTTAGCCACGAAGCGAGCAATCTCCCGTTTCATGCCTTCCCACCAGAAATGCTGTCGAATATCTTGGTACATCTTTGTCCCTCCTGGATGTACAGAGTAAACTGAATTGTGTGCCTCCTTCATAAGCTCTTCACGCACATTCCCTTTTGGCACACACACACGGCTACCATACCTCAACGAACCATCTTCGTGGATCAATAAATCTGTTCGTAGTCCGGCTTCAACCTGCTCTCGAAACTCTTGTAGTCTAGGATCCTGCGATTGTGCTGTTTTAATCTTCTCAACTAAGGACGACTGTACTTGCAACTGCATCGACTGTCCCGTAGCATGTGGTAGCACAACCTCCAAGTCAAATCTCCGAAAATCCGCAATGATCTCCCTTTGTGCGGTCAATACCTGAATTGCTGGTAACCGACTTAGCGCATCTGGCACGACGTTAACTTTCCCCGGATGGTACTTAAGATCAAGGTCGTAGTCGGCCGTCAGCTCCAACCATCTGCGTTGCCTCATGTTCAACTCCTTCTGCGTGAACACGTACTTCAAGCTCTTATGATCTGTAAAAACTTCGACTCTTACGCCCAAAAGGTAGTGTCTCCAAATCTTCAAAGCGAAAATCACAGCCGCAAGCTCCAAGTCATGAGTTGGATAATTCTTCTCATGGGTCTTCAGTTGTCTTGATGCGTATGCTACGACCTTCCCATGCTGCATCAAAACACATCCCAATTCTTTCCCAGATGCGTCGCTATGAATCATCAGTCCTCCGGAATTGTCTGGTACGGTCAGGATAGGGACGGTTATCAACTTCTGCTTCAACGTCTCAAAGCCAACGCACACTTATCCGTCCATACAAAAGGTACCTCCTTACGCATAAGCTTGGTCAGCGGTTCTGCCAAACGAGCAAAGTTCTCCACAAATCTCCTGTAGTATCCGGCTAATCCAAGGAAACTTCTTATCTCAGCTACATTCCTTGGAATAGGCCAATCTCGAACTGCTGCAATCTTTTCGGGATGGACGGCGATTCCATCACCCGACACGACATGTCCCAGAAATTTCACTTCTTCCAGCCAGAATTCGCACTACTCATCTTCGCATAAAGCTTCTCCTGTCTCAACATCTGCAGGACCTAATGATATCCGGATCGCAAATCCAGTTTCGAGAATACTCTCGCGCCACTAAGCTGCTCAAAAGTCCTCCAATGCGAGGGATCGGGTACTTGTTCTTAATAGTCGCCCGGTTCAATTCTCGATAATCAATGCACATCCTTCTCGTGCCATCCTTCTTCTTTACTAAAAGAACTGGAGCTCCCAAGGCGAGTTGCTGCTTCGAATCCAACCCTTCTCAAGTAATTCACCAACTTGCTTCTTAACTCCTTCCAATTCCACTGGTGCCATTGGATAGTAAGCTTTAGACACTGGCGCTGCACCAGGACTAAGGTCAATCGTGAACTCCACGTCTCGCTTCGGCGGTAAGCCCGATATATCTTCAAACACGTCCATAGAATCACGAACAACAGCCGGCTCTTTACTTTCATCACTTCCATTAATGCAAGAACATTGTTTGTCGGCCTAGCCCTAAACTCGACCGGCCCGACAGAACTGCTTCCTTACCGCAACTGCTGTCTGCTGTGAACTCCCAATTTTCCTGATATGCTCTGCTGTTCTCGAGCTGCCGTAAGAACCTGTGAGAAAGTGGTCAAACCCAGGGAGACGGTTTGCCTTTGGATGTCCACATCCAAGCTGCGCATGGACCTTCGTGCCCTGTCTGCATCGTTGGCGACTAAAGGTCCAGCGAAACTGCTGAGTCTCGTCCACTCTGCTGCATGCACGTCCACGGGTGCTCCATTCTGCCTCAGCCCAATAAATTTCTCTTCCATTTCCTCCCATGCAGTCTGCGGAAAGAACTTCTCCAGGAAACTCTTAGAGAAATCCGCCTAACTGCTTGGCTTGGGCAAACGGTTCTCCTCCACAAGCCACCACTCTCGGCGTAATCCACTAGTTGAATGCGCACCACATCAACTCCTTTGTCCTCTGGAATCTGTGCCGCAATCAGCGAATTCTCCGTGCTGACTAGCCACTGCTCGGCTGGCATGGCTCCTCCAAACCAGTGAAAGTAGTAGGACCCACACGTCTGAACTCTGCCACGGTCCCTACTCGGTCAACTGGTCTAGTTCCAATCTTGTTCACAGACTGCTGAACGATCTGCAAACCTTCCTGAAACGAGTCCGCTTGCTGCTGGATCAGCTCGGGCTGTTTCTTTGATTTCCAGCATTCCTCTTATCACTCCAAGCATGGCGGCATCGTTCACACGCCTCTGGTACGTCTTCAACTTCTTACCTGTCATAATCCTGAACTCAAAACACCCAATATTAGCATGATGATAGATTCTGAATATGGATCAAGGCTAGAACTCCAAGATACTTAAATAGAGTACCGCATTGTAGCTATGCCGCGGTATCATAGCCGCAATTACTTAACTCCACCCAAGTCGCCTAAGTCCTAGAGATAACAAGGAATTAGGTTTTCGAATTGACAATGCAAAGTAAGTTTGCATGTCGACATGATCCGGAAGAATGATTCAAAGATGGTAAAACGGTCAAGGTGGCTGGACATGTTTCCTAATCACGGGTGTTCTGATTCGTGTATTGGGTACAATACCCAACTACAAAAGAATCAACCCAATTAACCTATGGCTCTGATACCAAAAGAACCATGTCACGCCCCGCTTCCCAGAGTACGCAAGATTGAGCACGTGACATAGCCAACCATGCTACCTGTGGGTAGGAAGTATCCATCCACAGTCACATTACGGCTGTAGAGATATCAAGAACAAGATAAATAAACTATCTAACACATGTCCAAATCCATAATAACCAGAGTCAATGATAAATAAGTGCGGAAGCAAATGATCCAATGCAATAATAGAAAGGTACGTCCCGTAATGCGGGATCACACCTGGAAATAAAATGCAATAAATGAACTAACCACTACAGAACTCACAAATCAGCCTGTTGGCTGAAGTACTCCTGCTCAGTCGTCGACAGTGGTAAAGAATCTGGGCCATGCAAAACCCAGACGTCAGCGCGTCATGTCAACCAACAATATAATATGAACATGGTAATAAGCAATGCAGGTATGAACATGAATAAAGCAGTACTAAGAAATAACAGTGCAGGGTAATGTGCAGTGGTAACTAAACTGTCCTATCAGGTTTCTACTCTATAGTCTTTGAAATCAATTGATGAATCGTCGATGTAACTCAATAGTATCCCGTGCATGCCCGGGACCACGGTCATGATCCTCGGGGCTGAATCCGAGACGTGCCGCTAAGCAGTAAAAGGTAGTAGGATAGATGAGTGATGTCAGCATCAACACTCCGGAGCTGGCCAAGCCCGTAAGACTGATCAGAACAAGTATCGAACTGTTGAGTTACAAGTCGGTTTCACCTTTGATTTCCCCATACCCCCAAGCTATGTATGTCAGGTCAGGTATTCAGTTGTCAAGGACTAATGCCAACGCAAGATCCAGTAAGAGTAGGTCTGTCTGGATAGACAGCGGGAATGGTCAGGTTTGTCGGCATTAGGCATGAGATCAGGTAACAGGTAAAGCCATGGTACATCAGGTCAACCAGGTAATGTATAAAGGTGTCATGTCATGTCAAGAGTGTACGGTACCATGTCATGTCAAGTAGGAAGTGTAACAGGTCATGTCAGGAAGCACAAGATGTCATGTGGGTGCTCATAATCAAACTAACATAAACATGTGTATAAATAAACAAGCATGAGTACTATCAGAACAATAACTGGAACATGTAATATGATATGCCAATAGATATAATTTCAAGGATATGGATGCACAGTTATCGATTAGGGTTACATTTATAGTTCCAATATTAATTAGGATACAATTTATTAAACATGGAGTGTTAATATCACATTATTATGTAGTGATGTGATCTATGGATGCAATTATATGTATCTTAAATGCGATGGATGCAAACGGGTATCCGAAAAGTTATAAAACTATAAAATGGTAATGTGGGATGTACAACTAAACAATATGTGATATAATAATATTAATATGGATAGCATATTCAAAACGATTAGTAACTATAAAAGATGTATTGATTAACCATGCACAAGAAGGTTCCGTTCAGAAATTTAGCGTCACCCTAATTTGTAAAATAGCTTAAAAATAACAAATATTCTCCAAAAGAGACGTATCTTATACCAAAACAAAGATAATTCAATAAGGTTTTCAGTTTTATAAGTATAAGCATCTCAGGTTATCCCTACAAAAAGTTATGAATATTCAAAGTTGAAAGTTTGCTGCTGGAATTTCCCTGGACAGCAGTTTAGAGACGTGTTCATTTGCATTTTACGTTAATTAAACAATTTATTTTGCAAGTAAATATTTCATAGAGTTATAGTATTCTTAATTATCTTCGTAACGAACTAAAGAACGTATCCTAATGATTTTTCTATGATTTATAATGAATTTTATAAGATAAGGTGTACAGTAAATTTCAGATTTGTCATATCCGATTTTTCAACGACATTTCATATGTAAACTATAAGATTTTCAAATGTACAACATTATAAAATGAAGATTATAAAAGTATATAGCATGTAGCAAGATTAACTTGCCTCGATGGGTCGCGAATCGGGAAAACGGAACGTTAACCGTCGGCGGGGAAAACTCGCGACGGCGCACGGTTCACGGAATGAACCCAAACGACGAACAAAGGAACCACACGGGTCGGGGTATCTCGCTGGAACGTCGAGAAACGTCACCGGCATGACGGAATTCCGGTAACAAAAGAACAGTTAAAAGAAATGAGAAACGAGACATGAAGCAAGAAGAGAAAAATGATAAAGAGAAGTACGAGAGAATATATAAGGGGTAGAAAGAGAGAGAAAGTGGAGAGAGAGAGAAGAAGGAGAGAGAGAAAGTGGGGACCACGGGGTTAAAGGGAAGGTTGCGATTGGCTGAGAGAATAAATTGAGAAGGATATAAAAGATTGTAAAAAATATTATATGGTTAACTTAAAGATTTAAAAGATAGGTAAAGAACAGTAAGATATCAGATTAGTTAGAAAAATATATGCGAAGGTTTTAATAATATTAAAAATTTGGGATTTTGGCGCCAAATGAAACATTTCCAAATTGCGTCCGGGTTGGGTCCAAAAATTCGAAATTCAAATAATAGGATTTTAAGCGGGTTCCAAATTTTAAAATGAAATGTTTTATGATTAAAAAGCATACTCTCAAAACGGACACACGTGCGTGCACGTAGCCATCCAAACTTGCCCGTTTTACTGAACAGGACGAGAACACAATGCACGGACGCTACCACGAGGCTAGGGGTGTCAAGTAGGCCAAGATGAATATTTTCAATTTTATTTTAGATGCTAAAATTTGTTATATGCAGAATGACTTTGCCGGGTAAATTTTACAGTAAGCAACAAACAAGCAAATTAAATGAAATGAGTACCACATTATGCTCAAACAGTAACTGAAAATAGTAGCATTGGGCTCGGGTGTTACATTATACCCAACTACAAAAAGAATTTCGTCCTCGAAATTCCAAGAATACAAAGATAGATAACTACAAGAAAAGGTGAGGAAACTTCTGCCGGATTTCATCTTCTCGTTCCCAAGTGGATTCTCCATGCGATCGATTACCCCAAGAAACTAGCACAAGAGGGGTAACCTTGTTCTTAAGAACCTTTTCTCTTCGATCCTTGATTTCAACTAGTCGCTCTTCAAAAGTTAGGTCCTCCCGTACGGTCAACTCCGAATGATCCAATACGTGGGTTTCATCTCGAACATACCTCCGTAGTTGAGATACACGAACCACATCGTGCACACCTGCCAAGGACTGTGGTAACGCCAAACGGTACGCTACCTCTTCAACACGCTCCAATATCTCGAAGGGTCCAACGAATCGAGAACCAAGCTTTCCCCGACTCCCAAAGCGAATCACCCCTCTAGTCGGTGATATCTTCAAGAATACCAAATCACCTACGGTGAACTCCAGAGGTCTTCTTGACGTATCTGCCCAACTCTTCTGTCGGTCCTGTGCTGCCTTCATATGATTTCTGATAGGGTTAACCTTCTCAACTGTCTGCACAACCAAATCTGGTCCCAATAATCTTCGTTCACCGACATCGTCCCAACAAACAGGTGAACGGCATTTACGACCATACAAAGCTTCAAATGGAGCCATCTGAATAGTTGCCTGAAAACTGTTGTTGTAAGACAACTCCACCAAAAGTAGATGATCCTCCCAAGACCCCTTGAAGTCCAACCTGCATGTTCTCAACGTATCCTCAAGAGTTTGGATCGTTCTCTCCGACTGACCATCAGTTTGAGGATGATAAGCTGTGCTAAACTTCAATCGAGTCCCTAAACTTTCCTGTAAACTCCTCCAGAAGTGTGATAAGAACCGAGTGTCCCGATCGGACACGATGCTCACCGGTACTCCATGCAATCTTATGATCTCCTGCATGTACCACTCTGCCAAAGTCTCTATTGATTGACCAACCCGAAAAGGAATAAAGTGAGCTGCCTTGGTCAACCGATCAACAATCACCCTTACTGCATTGTTGCCTTTTGGACTCCGCGATAAAGCCGTCACGAAATCCATGGTTATATGTTCCCACTTCCACTGAGGAATCGGAAATGGTTGCAATAAACCAGCAACCATTTGGTGTTCAGCCTTGACTTGCTGACATACCAAGCACTTAGCCACGAAGCGAGCAATCTCCCGTTTCATGCCTTCCCACCAGAAATGCTGTCGAATATCTTGGTACATCTTTGTCCCTCCTGGATGTACAGAGTAAACTGAATTGTGTGCCTCCTTCATAAGCTCTTCACGCACATTCCCTTTTGGCACACACACACGGCTACCATACCTCAACGAACCATCTTCGTGGATCAATAAATCTGTTCGTAGTCCGGCTTCAACCTGCTCTCGAAACTCTTGTAGTCTAGGATCCTGCGATTGTGCTGTTTTAATCTTCTCAACTAAGGACGACTGTACTTGCAACTGCATCGACTGTCCCGTAGCATGTGGTAGCACAACCTCCAAGTCAAATCTCCGAAAATCCGCAATGATCTCCCTTTGTGCGGTCAATACCTGAATTGCTGGTAACCGACTTAGCGCATCTGGCACGACGTTAACTTTCCCCGGATGGTACTTAAGATCAAGGTCGTAGTCGGCCGTCAGCTCCAACCATCTGCGTTGCCTCATGTTCAACTCCTTCTGCGTGAACACGTACTTCAAGCTCTTATGATCTGTAAAAACTTCGACTCTTACGCCCAAAAGGTAGTGTCTCCAAATCTTCAAAGCGAAAATCACAGCCGCAAGCTCCAAGTCATGAGTTGGATAATTCTTCTCATGGGTCTTCAGTTGTCTTGATGCGTATGCTACGACCTTCCCATGCTGCATCAAAACACATCCCAATTCTTTCCCAGATGCGTCGCTATGAATCATCAGTCCTCCGGAATTGTCTGGTACGGTCAGGATAGGGACGGTTATCAACTTCTGCTTCAACGTCTCAAAGCCAACGCACACTTATCCGTCCATACAAAAGGTACCTCCTTACGCATAAGCTTGGTCAGCGGTTCTGCCAAACGAGCAAAGTTCTCCACAAATCTCCTGTAGTATCCGGCTAATCCAAGGAAACTTCTTATCTCAGCTACATTCCTTGGAATAGGCCAATCTCGAACTGCTGCAATCTTTTCGGGATGGACGGCGATTCCATCACCCGACACGACATGTCCCAGAAATTTCACTTCTTCCAGCCAGAATTCGCACTACTCATCTTCGCATAAAGCTTCTCCTGTCTCAACATCTGCAGGACCTAATGATATCCGGATCGCAAATCCAGTTTCGAGAATACTCTCGCGCCACTAAGCTGCTCAAAAGTCCTCCAATGCGAGGGATCGGGTACTTGTTCTTAATAGTCGCCCGGTTCAATTCTCGATAATCAATGCACATCCTTCTCGTGCCATCCTTCTTCTTTACTAAAAGAACTGGAGCTCCCAAGGCGAGTTGCTGCTTCGAATCCAACCCTTCTCAAGTAATTCACCAACTTGCTTCTTAACTCCTTCCAATTCCACTGGTGCCATTGGATAGTAAGCTTTAGACACTGGCGCTGCACCAGGACTAAGGTCAATCGTGAACTCCACGTCTCGCTTCGGCGGTAAGCCCGATATATCTTCAAACACGTCCATAGAATCACGAACAACAGCCGGCTCTTTACTTTCATCACTTCCATTAATGCAAGAACATTGTTTGTCGGCCTAGCCCTAAACTCGACCGGCCCGACAGAACTGCTTCCTTACCGCAACTGCTGTCTGCTGTGAACTCCCAATTTTCCTGATATGCTCTGCTGTTCTCGAGCTGCCGTAAGAACCTGTGAGAAAGTGGTCAAACCCAGGGAGACGGTTTGCCTTTGGATGTCCACATCCAAGCTGCGCATGGACCTTCGTGCCCTGTCTGCATCGTTGGCGACTAAAGGTCCAGCGAAACTGCTGAGTCTCGTCCACTCTGCTGCATGCACGTCCACGGGTGCTCCATTCTGCCTCAGCCCAATAAATTTCTCTTCCATTTCCTCCCATGCAGTCTGCGGAAAGAACTTCTCCAGGAAACTCTTAGAGAAATCCGCCTAACTGCTTGGCTTGGGCAAACGGTTCTCCTCCACAAGCCACCACTCTCGGCGTAATCCACTAGTTGAATGCGCACCACATCAACTCCTTTGTCCTCTGGAATCTGTGCCGCAATCAGCGAATTCTCCGTGCTGACTAGCCACTGCTCGGCTGGCATGGCTCCTCCAAACCAGTGAAAGTAGTAGGACCCACACGTCTGAACTCTGCCACGGTCCCTACTCGGTCAACTGGTCTAGTTCCAATCTTGTTCACAGACTGCTGAACGATCTGCAAACCTTCCTGAAACGAGTCCGCTTGCTGCTGGATCAGCTCGGGCTGTTTCTTTGATTTCCAGCATTCCTCTTATCACTCCAAGCATGGCGGCATCGTTCACACGCCTCTGGTACGTCTTCAACTTCTTACCTGTCATAATCCTGAACTCAAAACACCCAATATTAGCATGATGATAGATTCTGAATATGGATCAAGGCTAGAACTCCAAGATACTTAAATAGAGTACCGCATTGTAGCTATGCCGCGGTATCATAGCCGCAATTACTTAACTCCACCCAAGTCGCCTAAGTCCTAGAGATAACAAGGAATTAGGTTTTCGAATTGACAATGCAAAGTAAGTTTGCATGTCGACATGATCCGGAAGAATGATTCAAAGATGGTAAAACGGTCAAGGTGGCTGGACATGTTTCCTAATCACGGGTGTTCTGATTCGTGTATTGGGTACAATACCCAACTACAAAAGAATCAACCCAATTAACCTATGGCTCTGATACCAAAAGAACCATGTCACGCCCCGCTTCCCAGAGTACGCAAGATTGAGCACGTGACATAGCCAACCATGCTACCTGTGGGTAGGAAGTATCCATCCACAGTCACATTACGGCTGTAGAGATATCAAGAACAAGATAAATAAACTATCTAACACATGTCCAAATCCATAATAACCAGAGTCAATGATAAATAAGTGCGGAAGCAAATGATCCAATGCAATAATAGAAAGGTACGTCCCGTAATGCGGGATCACACCTGGAAATAAAATGCAATAAATGAACTAACCACTACAGAACTCACAAATCAGCCTGTTGGCTGAAGTACTCCTGCTCAGTCGTCGACAGTGGTAAAGAATCTGGGCCATGCAAAACCCAGACGTCAGCGCGTCATGTCAACCAACAATATAATATGAACATGGTAATAAGCAATGCAGGTATGAACATGAATAAAGCAGTACTAAGAAATAACAGTGCAGGGTAATGTGCAGTGGTAACTAAACTGTCCTATCAGGTTTCTACTCTATAGTCTTTGAAATCAATTGATGAATCGTCGATGTAACTCAATAGTATCCCGTGCATGCCCGGGACCACGGTCATGATCCTCGGGGCTGAATCCGAGACGTGCCGCTAAGCAGTAAAAGGTAGTAGGATAGATGAGTGATGTCAGCATCAACACTCCGGAGCTGGCCAAGCCCGTAAGACTGATCAGAACAAGTATCGAACTGTTGAGTTACAAGTCGGTTTCACCTTTGATTTCCCCATACCCCCAAGCTATGTATGTCAGGTCAGGTATTCAGTTGTCAAGGACTAATGCCAACGCAAGATCCAGTAAGAGTAGGTCTGTCTGGATAGACAGCGGGAATGGTCAGGTTTGTCGGCATTAGGCATGAGATCAGGTAACAGGTAAAGCCATGGTACATCAGGTCAACCAGGTAATGTATAAAGGTGTCATGTCATGTCAAGAGTGTACGGTACCATGTCATGTCAAGTAGGAAGTGTAACAGGTCATGTCAGGAAGCACAAGATGTCATGTGGGTGCTCATAATCAAACTAACATAAACATGTGTATAAATAAACAAGCATGAGTACTATCAGAACAATAACTGGAACATGTAATATGATATGCCAATAGATATAATTTCAAGGATATGGATGCACAGTTATCGATTAGGGTTACATTTATAGTTCCAATATTAATTAGGATACAATTTATTAAACATGGAGTGTTAATATCACATTATTATGTAGTGATGTGATCTATGGATGCAATTATATGTATCTTAAATGCGATGGATGCAAACGGGTATCCGAAAAGTTATAAAACTATAAAATGGTAATGTGGGATGTACAACTAAACAATATGTGATATAATAATATTAATATGGATAGCATATTCAAAACGATTAGTAACTATAAAAGATGTATTGATTAACCATGCACAAGAAGGTTCCGTTCAGAAATTTAGCGTCACCCTAATTTGTAAAATAGCTTAAAAATAACAAATATTCTCCAAAAGAGACGTATCTTATACCAAAACAAAGATAATTCAATAAGGTTTTCAGTTTTATAAGTATAAGCATCTCAGGTTATCCCTACAAAAAGTTATGAATATTCAAAGTTGAAAGTTTGCTGCTGGAATTTCCCTGGACAGCAGTTTAGAGACGTGTTCATTTGCATTTTACGTTAATTAAACAATTTATTTTGCAAGTAAATATTTCATAGAGTTATAGTATTCTTAATTATCTTCGTAACGAACTAAAGAACGTATCCTAATGATTTTTCTATGATTTATAATGAATTTTATAAGATAAGGTGTACAGTAAATTTCAGATTTGTCATATCCGATTTTTCAACGACATTTCATATGTAAACTATAAGATTTTCAAATGTACAACATTATAAAATGAAGATTATAAAAGTATATAGCATGTAGCAAGATTAACTTGCCTCGATGGGTCGCGAATCGGGAAAACGGAACGTTAACCGTCGGCGGGGAAAACTCGCGACGGCGCACGGTTCACGGAATGAACCCAAACGACGAACAAAGGAACCACACGGGTCGGGGTATCTCGCTGGAACGTCGAGAAACGTCACCGGCATGACGGAATTCCGGTAACAAAAGAACAGTTAAAAGAAATGAGAAACGAGACATGAAGCAAGAAGAGAAAAATGATAAAGAGAAGTACGAGAGAATATATAAGGGGTAGAGAGAGAGAGAAAGTGGAGAGAGAGAGAAGAAGGAGAGAGAGAAAGTGGGGACCACGGGGTTAAAGGGGAGGTTGCGATTGGCTGAGAGAATAAATTGAGAAGGATATAAAAGATTGTAAAAAATATTATATGGTTAACTTAAAGATTTAAAAGATAGGTAAAGAACAGTAAGATATCAGATTAGTTAGAAAAATATATGCGAAGGTTTTAATAATATTAAAAATTTGGGATTTTGGCGCCAAATGAAACATTTCCAAATTGCGTCCGGGTTGGGTCCAAAAATTCGAAATTCAAATAATAGGATTTTAAGCGGGTTCCAAATTTTAAAATGAAATGTTTTATGATTAAAAAGCATACTCTCAAAACGGACACACGTGCGTGCACGTAGCCATCCAAACTTGCCCGTTTTACTGAACAGGACGAGAACACAATGCACGGACGCTACCACGAGGCTAGGGGTGTCAAGTAGGCCAAGATGAATATTTTCAATTTTATTTTAGATGCTAAAATTTGTTATATGCAGAATGACTTTGCCGGGTAAATTTTACAGTAAGCAACAAACAAGCAAATTAAATGAAATGAGTACCATATTATGCTCAAACAGTAACTGAAAATAGTAGCATTGGGCTCGGGTGTTACAGACCTGTTCGCGGACGACATTCTATTTGTTCTTTGAATGTCGTCAGGTGGTTTGGACCCGGCAGAGATCGAGCCATCTGCAGAATACTTGGAGCAGTTTGCTGAAGAACCAGAGCTCTAGTTTCATTGTACATTTTCCATTCAGTACTTTTCATTTCCTGTTATACCATTGTTTAGGCATCGTTTTATTTCAGTTGTATTTCCTTTTCATGCATTGTACAAAAGAATGTTAATAAATAAAAGTTGATGTTTTTATTATATCTTGTCTCTTGTGTATTTATTCTTATATTGCTTAGATACGCCTAGCGTATGTACTTCTGAGTATATACGTAGCGGACCAGTCCCGTCCCCTTTGCCGTATACCGGGAAGCGGGGCGTGACAGGTTTTGTTGGTGGCCTATGCAGGTCCCTCAGTAGTAGGTCTATGGTTCGAAGACGAACCATTGTTCAAAGGTGGGGAGAATGTCGGGACCCGGTTCTTGTTCACGGAGCAAAGTGCCACACAGAACAAAGTGCCACGCCAATTGTCATACCAAGAGGGCGGGGGCCACCTCTTGAATCTGTGAGGGCCACCTCTAGAGTCCGTGGGACCCACTGTAGAACAATGGGGAATCTTCGGAACACATTCCGAAAGAGGACCGGACTGTATTATAAATATAATGATACCACCCTCAATTAGAGAGGCGCCTTTTAAGTGAACCGGAACTACAGGAGCTTGAGAACTCCGTAGTTAAGCGTGCTCGGGCCAGGGAAGTTTTGGGATGGGTGACCTCCTGGGAAGTGGCCCCTGGTCGGGTCCGGTTCCATCTAAAGGGAAAAAACGTGTGGTTTCGGCCAGAGCGGACAATACCATCTGTACTGGGACGTTGGGGCATTACAATATCATAGTCCGTCGGTTTAAAGGGACCACACAATCCGAGGTTAAGGACATCATAGTCCATGGGTTTAAGGACCCCACAGTCCGTAGTTTAAAGACGTTATAGTCTATAAAGTTTAAGCACATCGTAGTCCATGGGCTTAAGGACCCCACAGTCCATAGAATGATTGGTTATCAGGACATGTCACCTCTCTGAAGACGTTGAAGGATTACAACGACAAGTATCAAACGAGTGAAGAGATGTACCCTTGAACCAAAGTTGATTGGGAAATCTGTAGTCCAATTTGGAACTAAGATCAATTAATTAGATTATGAGCACATTGGCTCAGTTAAATCTGAATTGGGGACTTATGGCCAACTTGGGCTAAGTCCAATTTAGGTTTAAAATGTTAGAGCTTGGTTTAGGTTGTTGAACATTTATCTGGGTTCAGCCTCCCATTATTTAGCAATGCTAAACGAGAGTTTGAGGATCTGACAACATTTTATCTTTTATTGGGCACTAACCATTCATCATGGCTCTGGGGTTTACATTGAATGTCATATGAAATGATCAAGTTTGGAAGAATGCAGTTGGGGTTCAATCAAAGGGGAGTCTTGACTCAGAAAGAGTTAGCCAATTTGGGCCAAGAATGGTTTGAAAATAGTGTTAATCACTAACACATATTTGACGATCACGTGTTCCCACGTGATGCACTTAAATAGTGTTAAACACTAGGGACAGAACACTCAAAATAGTGTTAAACACTGAAAAGATGAAGCGCTCACATAAGGACACGTGAGGCGCCCTAGGATTTGGCTAAACTTCCTTTATTTTATTCTCAGAATATTCAAATAAGTGTTAAACACTTAAGTCTTCACGGTCATCATGTGTGGGCACGTGATGGGTACCCATGCATTGATTTATCAAAGTATTTATTAGGGGTCACGTCGGGACACGTGAGGACGCCCAAAATCTGTATTGGATTTGGCTTTATTCCCTTCATTTTTGAGGGTCACGTGTGAGCGCGTGAGACATTGCCTCCAAGCTTTGTTTTTCTTATTTTGAAGAATCTGTTCAAGGGCCATGTGGGGGCACGTGACCTAGTCTTGTTCGTTCTTTTTTGCTCATTGAAGATGAGGGTCATACGTTACCACGTGACAAGTTCTTTACGTGCATAGAGAAGTCTCTTGTTTTAAGAATTATATTCTTTTGTAGGGTTAACCCTAATTTTGTTTAGAGGAATTATATTCCTATGTGTTTGGAAGAATTAAATTATTATGGAGGGTTAAACCCTAGTTACATTTGGAGGAATTAAATTCCTATGAATTTGGAAGAATTAAATTCTTAAGTAGGGTTAAACCCTAGTTTCATTTGGAGGAATTAAATTCCTATGAATTTGGGGGAATTAAATTCCTTAAACTCAGTTCTCCCTCTAAGTTTTGGATCTGCATGGCAGAATCTCCCCGATGAGAATTAAATTCTCAACTTGTGGGGAGATCTGCTTCTGCAGATCTTCAACCAAAAGAAGAACTAAGTTCTTATTCAGAAGAGTTAAACTCTTAATTTGAGAATTAAATTCTCTTTTATTTTATGGAGCTTAGATCTCTTTCCCCTTTCTCATCTAGGATTTCTTTTTTCTGAAAAGATCTTCTTTTCTCTCTTGAGAATTAAATTCTCCTCTCTCTTTTTTCTCTGTTATTGTTTTTCTCCAAAAATCAAAAGATCCTTCTCTCCTCTTCTTGGCTCCTATTTATAGGAGAAAGAAAAGAATCAGTTTGTTTAGTCAATTTTTCATTGAAAGATTTTAATTGATTTTGTAACCAACATGATCTTTTAGATCACTCAATGAATTTTATTCACCATTGGATTTTTTAATCCAAAAGATATTCTATTTGTTATTCTTGGTGAATTTCAGGAAAATCTTTCCTTGTATAGAATTTTTCTATAAATTGGTGATTTTTAATCACAATTGGATTTTTAATCCAACGGTGCTCCACCTTACAGAGCACAATCTTTTTGTTTGGAAAGATCTAAGGAAATATTTTCCAGTTAGGGTTCTTGATTCCTTCTTAATTAGAATTTAATTCTATTGGTTCAGAAGGCTTAAAAGCCCATCACGTGTTGGCACGTGATCCCACTGTTTGATCATTTAAATAGAATTTAATTCTATTAATTAAAGAGCCTAGGAACCCATCACGTGTTGACACGTGCCCCCCTTGATTAATATTTTAACCAGAATTTAATTCTGCTGTTTTAAAGAACTAAGAAATCATCACGTGTCAGCATGTGACCCTTGGTCACGTGTGGGCACGTGATGCCCCATTGGGGTTCTTCCTTAGTTATTTTATTATACTTTTAATTCTTTTTAGTGGGTTTAAAAGCTCATCACATGTGGGCACGTGACTCCCGTTGATTGATTGTTTGATTAGAACTCACTTCTATTATAACAGAGTCCCCAGGAAACCATCACGTGTCAGTATGTGACCCTTGGTCACGTGTGAGCACGTGATGCCCCATTGGGGGTTTTCCCGATATTTTCATGAGGGAACAGTTCCCATTGCTCCAGACGAAGTGACGGGCTTTGGCCCGGAGATGGTGGGCTGCTCCCCGATCTTCTGGGAGCGTACCATCCCTTAGGAATTCCACGAGGGGCTTCCTCCAGTCTTTGTCATCTTCCTGCGCTGCATATACGTGAAGTATTGTCGTCCCGTTATCCACGCTGAGCCATGGCAAGGTCTCGAAGAGGATAGATCGCTTGTTGTTGGACGAGTAGGATGAAGCCAGTTTGCTCAGGGCGTCGGCTTGGGTATTGAGTTGCCTGGGTATTTGCTCTACTTGGACTTCGTCGAAGTTCTTCCGAAGTTTTCTTACCTCGGTAAGGTATTTCACTATTAGAGGTTCCCGAGCCTCGAAGTGGCCGGTCACTTGGCCAACGACTAGGGTTGAGTCACTGCGGATTTGAATTGTTTTCAGCCCTAGCCCGGAGGCCATGCGTAGTCCAGCCAGCAGGGCTTCGTACTCCGCCGCGTTGTTTGAGGCCTTAAATCCGAGCTTTAGAGAGTACTCCATTTCTGTCTCGTCTGGGCCCCGAATGATGAGGCCGGTACCACAGCCTTCCTCGGTTGAGGACCCGTCGACGTAAATGATCCACTCAGGGACCGAGTCGGGTCTCCCCACGATTGGGTGCTGAGCCGCGAGGGTCGGCATGGACTCCGGCTCCTTGTTGGGGATGGTGCATTCGATGATAAAATCGACCAGGGCTTGTGCCTTGATGGCCTGCCTCGGGCGGTATTTTATGTCAAACTGGGACAACTCCCACCTCCACTTCTCTAAGTGGCCCGAGGATTCAGGTGAGGCGAGGATAACCCCCAGCGGGCGCTCGGTGAGAACGAGGATAGTGTGCGCCTGGAAGTAGTGTCATAGCTTCTTTGAGGCTACAATGAGCGCCAAGACAATCTTCTCTATGGCCGGGTACATCGTTTCTGCGTCTTTGAAGACGTGGCTCACTTAGTACACCGGCTTCTGCGCTCCGTCGACCTCTCGAATGAGCACTGAGCCTTCTGCTTGGTCGGATACCGCCAGATACAGTGATAGCTCGTCTTCTTCAACTGGTCGGGTGAGCAGCGGTGGCGTTGCAATGTGCCTCTTTAATTGGTCAAAGGCGGTCTGGCACTCTTCTGACCACTCAAACCTTGGGATTTTCCTTAGAGCTTTGAAGAATGGGAGACACTTTTCCCCAGACCTCGACATGAAACGGCTCAGAGCGGCTACCTACCTTGTCAGTCGCATGATCTCGACTTTGGTCTTGGGCACGGTCATGTTGAGGATAGCGTCGATTTTTTCCGGGGTAGCCTTGATGCCATGGTGGGTGACCATGAAACCGAGGAACTTTCTCCCGGTGACCCCGAATGCGCACTTGGCGGGGTTCAGTTTCATCTTGAACTTGCGGAGTACCTCGAAGGCCTCGCCCATGTCCTTGGCGTGGTCGGTCGACGAGACTGATTTAACGAGCATATCGTCGATGTAAACTTCCATGTTCCTGCCGATCAGTGGCTTGAACATGCGGTTGACCAACCGTTGGTACGTAGCTCCGGCGTTCTTGAGGCCGAAGGGCATTACCTTGTAGCAGTATACCCCCGGTCCGTTGTGAATGCGGTAAGATCTTCGTCTGCCGGATTCATACGGATCTGATTGTAGCCGGAGAAGGCATCCATGAAGCTTAATAGCTCGTAGCCTACCGAGCTGTCGACGAGCTGATCTATCCGAGGTACGGGATAGTTGTCCTTGAGGCAACCCTTGTTGAGATCGGTGAAGTCGACGCACATGCGCCACTTCCCGCTTGACTTCTTGACCAGGACTACGTTCGCCAGCCACTCCGAATAAGGTACATTCCGAATGAAGTTGGCGGCGAGGAGCCAATCCACTTCGTCTTCGATAGCCTTATGTTTGACCGGGGCGAAGCTTCGCTTTTTTTGCCTGACGGGTCGGGCCGTAGGATCAACTCCGAGCTTGTGAGATATGATTTTAGGGCCGATCCCAGGCCTGTCAGCAGGCGCCCAGGCAAACACGTCGGAGTTGTTTCTGAGGAAATGAACCAGGTCATCTCGCTGAGTTCCTGTCATAAGCGACCCGATCTGAACGAGTTTTTCGTCGTCCCCTTCTACGAGGGGGACCTCTGTCAGAGGCTCCACCGGGGTCCCTCGGACCTCTTTTTGCTCGTCTCGAGTGTCCAGAGAACCCCTTATGTCACCTTCACCTTCGACATCGTCGACCGGCCTCTCCGATGAAGATGTTGCGGTGAAGCAAACCTTTGCAATTCGTTGGTCTCCATAGACCCGGCCTATCCCGCCCTGGTCGAGAGGGAACTTCATCGCCAGGTAGTAGGTCAATATCTGGGCCCGGAGGGAGTTCAGCGTGGGGCGGCCGAGGAGGATGTTGTAGGCCGATAGAATTCTCGCCATAATGAATTCCACCGGCACTGTCCGCGTTCGGCCGGTCTCCCCGATGTTGAACTGCAGGGTGATTACCCCTTCCGCCGGGATGGAGTGGTTAGTGAATCCTGAAAGGACGTGGGAGGTCGGCCTCAGGTCTGCCGTGGTGAGCTCCATGCGCAAAAAGCAGTCGTAGAAGAGAATGTCTGCCGAGCTTTCCGAGTCGACCAGGATCCTGTGCACCTCATATTGATGGACCCGATCCGTATTCACCAGGGGGGTCGTTGTGGGGCAGGGATATGCCGTGAAAGTCCCCGTCGTAAAAAATGATCGGCTTGGTCTCCCTGGCCTTCTTCCTCGGACGGCTGTCGGCCTCCGCGGCTAGCGTGGGGTGCTGAGTCTCGTAGGTACTCGACGTACCCCTCGCTGTCATAACCATGATTTTTGATGAGCCTCGGTTCCTTTCAGTGAGGTTCCTTACGCCTCCCGGTGAGGTTGTTTTTGAGCTGCCGTGGCGAGTCTCGCGTGCGCGACCCCGTCGAGGGAGGGGGTGTCGGTCATACCCGCGAACAGGCGAGCTGACCGCCACTGCTCGGGAGGGACAGGGGTGCGACGAGACTCAGGGTGAAGCTCTCTGGCGTAAGACCTCGGAGCCAAACGAAGCGGTGCCCACCGGGTTATTGAATATGTCGGCCCGGGGGACCTGCGGCTGTTGGAAACAGTGAGGCGACGGTCGGCCGTGCCTGTACGAGTGGAGCCTTCTCTCCCTCTGTAGGGTCCCGGTCCCGCGGTGGGGGACCGGCGGACCAGGGATCTTGCCCTGTCGTTTGGACGCGGATGAGCGCCTCCACGACGGACGCGAGTTGGTCTATCCGGTCGGCAAGGGCATTGATGGCATTCGGTGGAGGAGGTTCGTCCGCGCCTCCGTTAAGGGGGAGCCGGCGGCTAGTGCTTGGATCGTCGTGATGATCGCTCGCCATTTGATTGAGATTGGAAGATGAACTTTTGTTTTTGTGGAATCAAGGTTTTCCCATTGACGGCGCCAGCTGACGTGACCTGGATCACGCCAAGATGTTACCTTCCGTTGATCTGCTGATGGCGGCGATGGACGGCTGATATTGGATCTGGAGGCAGGCTCCTGAAGCATGTGGATCTTAATGGGTTTGAGGTTGGTTGAGCCGAGCTATCTGCAAGGAAGTCCCGGGGTTGTTGTACCACCGAGGACCCTCCGACGGTCAAGTTAGAGAGGAAATCTTAGCAGAGTAACGGCTTAGTGGAGTAAAAATGGCTTACTTGAACCGTCTGAAGAAGGGGTTTATATAGCGGTGGCAGCAAGCAGGCAGGCGCGAGAATCACGCCGGCCGTTATGCTCCCGACGTCACGCCCACATGATGAGCGGGATCCCGCATTAATGACGAGACATGCTTGTTAATGGGGGATCGTGATGGTATGGAACGTGGGATGTGGCCGGCGGATATCTCGCGCATGGCGAGATTCGCAGGATGGCGGTTGCGCCGAGCAGTGCCGTTGGTCGGTCGATGAGACTGAGGAAGATAACCTCGGCGGGAGAGTTTCGGGACACGTCTTCTGCCGCGTGTCGCCAGCTGAAGAGATCACCGATATCGAGTATCATCAGTGTGTGTGTGGGTGGGGGGGGGGGCAAGAGAGGAGATTTTTGTACGTTCGTCTGGAGAACTGTATACCTTGACTCCATATCTGCCACTAGCGACAGACCCAGAAATTTTTGTCACAGGGGACACTGAAAATTTTCTTAATCAATGGCTCCTCAAAATAAAACCATCACATAAACTGGTTAGTCATACATGATAACAATAATGTTTACAATAGCAATTTGTGATGCTTTATAACTTGAAAATGTTTCATGTTAGTTTAATTGTCCGATGGTATTAGACACGTCTCTTTCAATATATGTCACCTAACATTATTCGGCCAATTATCTTTTATTTGGTTCTGTAATGAACTTTTGAGGATGATGACAAGTTAGAGCTCGGATCAACCAACACTCATGGCAATGCAATAAAACCATCACACTAAGAGGTTGAGGAATTGGGTTAGGCGTTTAAGGAAACTTTTATTTTTTTTGTTATATGGCAATGCTCTGCCCTCTGAGCCATATAGAGTAGTAGGGACTGGTGGTTCGTTTTATTTGAAATACGTGCCCCTCCACAAAAAAATTAAAAATAAACATGAGTCCGCAGATGTCTGCCAGCCCTCTTCAGGTTTTATTCAAGACAAATGATGTCGTTTGATAAGCTCTCCAAGTCAAGCGCAGTTGAAATAAAGGAGCCACAAGCCTAGAAGACCCTCAACTTGTGATGCAACTCAATTCCATATTTCGTAAGTATGCATATACTAGATTAAGTTTAATATGCTGTACAATCGAGCTTTTTTTTTTCTTGTTGATCACCGCCGCTTGCTCGGTTACTCTGTGGATGTTGTTTTCCGGTAAAAAAAATATATGTTTGATAAAATTTTAACATGACTTATCAACCCATATAAAAAAAGCCATCTCCAATCCAAAATGCCTCGCTTTTCTTGTCATTTCAAGAACTGACATTCAGCTTATAAGAGAAGCCACAGTGTCTCTCTCTTGCGACGCTTCAGAAAATTCTACCAAAATATTTTTTTTGGCGCTCTTTTTACATTGTTTGAACTCTCTCTCTCTAGCCATGGCGGCCCAGCAACAGAAGCACCAAAAAATGGCGGAGCAACAACAAGAAGACGTCGAAGACATGCAGCACGGCCCTTTCCCCATCGATCAGCTCCAGGTATCAATTACAAACCCTAATTCTTATCTCCCTTTCACCAAATCTTGTCAAGATTTGTTCTTTCTTGAATTGTTTTGCTCATCGCTCATCATTGGAAACTGGGTATCTTCCAATTTTCCATTAGGGTTCGAATTGACTCCCATTTAGTTATTAGAAGTTTTAGGGTTTTTAGCTTGGCTCGAATAAAATCTTAGTCAAAATCCGTCTTTCATCTGTTTTTAGACTTCGGTTGTTATAATCTGGAAATGGGTACATGCTGATTTTGATCCAACCCCTCAATTGTTAAAGGATTAAAATAAAATCAAGATTTTCTTGATTTTGACCCAATCTGATCAAACTGTATCAAGATTGACGCTTTATTGGATTTTCATTCATATCACTGATTAGTGAGAAGCGGGTATCAATCAAAATCCCATTTTGGTTTGTTATTAGAACATCCCTTATTCAAAGAATATTCCACTTCTAATAGTTCAATGGATTTTTGTTTGTTTCAACTAAATGCCGTAATATTTTGCCTCTCTTGGGTATTTAGCTCATTATATTTAATGAGCATAGAGTATTCTTGTTTTCTCTGTTGAGATTTCAGTTCTCTTCTTGGCAAAAAGAGAACTTTGTTAAAGGACATATAGAGGCTTATGTTTATGTTGTAACAACTATCAGTGTCTAAATGTTACTTGATTTCCCTTTACTTCTGTTTCATCACATTCTATTTGATGCATATTCTTATTTTGGTGATTAATTTTGGTCTTTGGCCATTGATTTAGGTCTTAGATTATTTCACGGAATTACATAGAAATGAATTTTCATAAAGCAATAAATGGGTCTTTCTGTGCCTGCTTGTCATTGTGATTTTTTAACAATGTAGTATATGATTACTTGACGGTGCCTGAAGATATTGTCATGCCATGAAAATGTGATATAGAAGTATAGCGGCTATCTATGTTCTAAAAGATTTCATGTTGTGGCTTTGTGCTACCAACTTTGTATAGTATGAGCATCTGCTGTTAAAACTGTTTCCATATAGAATTTTTGGAGTACCTCTCATGAATACAGGCTATGCAGCTGCGTTCCGTAAAGTTTATCCAGTCTATGCATTCTAAATTTTGATGGCACATATATAGTGCATTTGCTGGTTAAAAACATCAGTCCTTTATTAGGAATTTAATTTTTGTTTTTTTATCAAGGCATCTGGGATAGCTGCTCTTGATGTAAAAAAGCTCAGAGATGCTGGTCTTTGCACAGTGGAATCTGTTGCATATTCACCGAGGAAAGATCTACTGCAAATTAAAGGGATTAGCGAGGCAAAAGTTGACAAAATCATTGAAGCAGGCATGATATCCTTCTCTTTTTCCACAATAACTGTCTAGGTTTTTTCCCCCTTCATCTAAAAGGAAGGCACTATTAACAAATACTTTATAGTTTATACAACATTAAATATGGATTGTTCATTCACAGCCTCAAAGCTTGTTCCGTTGGGCTTTACCAGTGCTAGCCAACTTCATGCCCAAAGGCTTGAAATTATCCAAATCACATCTGGGTCTAGGGAACTTGATAAGATCTTGGATGGTAACTTCTACCGCTGTGTGCCTTATTAAAAAAACTACCTATATAAGCGATTCGCTTATTAAACTTAGCAAGTGTTTCTGCGGACAGGAGGGATTGAAACCGGGTCCATCACCGAATTATATGGTGAATTTCGCTCTGGAAAGACTCAGCTGTGTCACACTTTATGTGTCACTTGTCAAGTAAGAACAGTGCCTGCAAAATGTGATCTTCAACTATGAGTGTTTAAGTTTGTCTTGCTAATTTGTTCTTATTCAGGCACATATACTTGTCATAGTGTCTGGTAGAGAATAGATCATCGTTAATGGCAACGAGTTGATTGATAATGAAGTAATACATTGCTTATTCGTCTGGAGAATATCTTCAAGAGATAACGTATGGTTTAAAACGAAAGGCAAACGCTTCTTTTTTAAGATTTGCATTTTGCATTCTGTAACCTTAAAAGTCTTTACCACTTTCGTATACTTGTTATCCTTCGTTTCCAAGGTTGCATGGATACGGATACGACACGATGCATACGGCGATACGGCAAAATCCTAAAATATAGAATATGGGGACACGGCTATATATATAATCTTATAAAGATAAATAAAATATTAAACTATTATATCGATATTAAACAAGGAAAAATTAACAATTCTAAAATGTTACAGTAATAACATACTAAAAATATGTTTATATGCATACGACACACATAGAAGATATATTATACATATATGATATATATACTACGTGTCGTGCAAGTGCCTTGCAAGTATCGGTGTCCGATATGTGTCGGACACGGATACGGCAACCCATTGGAAGTATCCGTGCAACCTAAGTTGTTTCCAATAATAATATGTTTCTACATCTCAGCTCCCTCTGGATCAAGGTGGTGGTGAAGGAAAAGCTATGTATATTGATGCGGAGGGCACTTTCAGGCCGCAAAGGCTCTTACAAATTGCAGACAGGTGTCAATCCTGTTATCAAGTTCAATTTAAATCTTAAACTTTTAGTTATGGTAGTTAACTCTATAGATGCTAAATGTTCACAGGTTTGGACTTAATGGTGCTGATGTTTTGGAGAATGTTGCTTATGCTAGAGCATATAATACTGACCATCAGTCTAGGCTTTTGCTGGAAGCAGCTTCCATGATGATTGAGGCCAGGCATGCTCAGATTTTCTCTTTTCTTTTAACGTTTTCATGCTTGTGTTATTATCTTTAATTTGCTTCTACACCCATATCCAACAAAGCCTTCCTCCTACTTTTGCAACAAAAAGTAGGTTACTAGTTCTTCCATCCATGATCATAAGGAAATACTGCAACTTTTGAAATCTGTAGCTTAACTGGATCAATGTTGTTCAAAATGTATATAACCTGGTGATATTATGATGAATATTGCAAATATTCTCATGACTTGTGGTAGTTTGATATCTCAGCGTGAAGCAAATTTCTTTTGTTAAGTATGGACTCGTAATTAAACATAAAGGAGAATTGAAGCACTCCATACTTTTTGAATATTACATGCAGAACTTTATTAGACTGTAATAAGGATGATGACATCCTCCTCCTCCAAATCAAGGCTCTTTCTCTCTTAGCTAGTTAGATTGAAATCCGAGGACTGAATTTTACTCCTACACAAAATAACACTGTAATTGTACAAAAGGGAAGTAAACATGTTCTGGATGCTCAAGTGTGGACAAATATCTTGCGAACTATTCTAAGACAAGGAAAAGCAACTTGAGAAAAAGATTACGAAGGTTTTCCTTGACGGGTATAAGATTCATGTGGATATCCATGGGAAAGCTACAAAGCTGGTCAATATGCCGTTACATCTTTTGAACTGCACACCTGTATGGCAGTCATATCTCTTCTATGATGCCAGCATACACAATCTTAATTTTCATGCATGAAGCATGTGGCTTAGTGTTATTTCACATTCAATTACTCTAAGATATCATTGCACACCAATAATTTTAATCATGTCTATGGCAGGTTTGCGCTCATGATAGTGGACAGTGCTACTGCTCTTTATAGAACTGATTTTTCTGGAAGGGGAGAATTGTCTGCAAGGCAGATGCATTTGGCAAAGTTCTTGAGGAGCCTCCAAAAATTGGCCGATGAGGTATTAATACTCAATTACCTCTAGCAGATCGAGTGCAATTCTTCACAGCTCAATTTAGAGTAATAGTATTTTTTTTGGAAAAAAAAACCTTTTTAATTAAATTCTTTGAACTTGATTATATGGCCTGGCTGAATGCAATGCAAGACTTCTCCAAAAAAAAATCAGTGCTATTGAATCAATGCACCTTTGTTAATTCATTTACTTGCTGTAATTGCTAAATGCAGTTTGGTGTCGCTGTGGTTATCACCAACCAAGTTGTTGCTCAAGTGGATGGCTCTGCGATGTTTGCGGGCCCGCAATTCAAACCTATTGGTGGGAACATCATGGCACATGCTTCCACTACAAGGTTTTTTTTTAATTGAATCGAGTTTAAGATCTTTTTCATGATGCACATTTTGCTTCGTTGATTTTCTGATCTCTATTATCTGTCTATGCATAGGCTTGCACTACGAAAGGGAAGGGGAGAGGAGAGAATTTGTAAAGTAATAAGTTCTCCATGCTTGGCAGAAGCTGAAGCAAGGTTTCAAATTTCTACAGAAGGTGTTACAGATGCAAAGGACTAATGCGTGCCACAAATATCATCTAACCAAAGACTTGTATTTGGGTTGGCGCCACCATCTCCTTCGTCATGTGCTAATAGATAATATATATTTCAAGCTTGCTATTTGGTTAGCTCACCCAGCTGGCGCTTGATGTCTTTGTACCTTTGAGTGGTTGTATTCTCGTGCAATATGAGTATCTATCTCTTTCGTTCTGTAATTTTTGTATGCATGAGTGATATGAAAACATTTAGATTACTAGTGTGTTCTTTTGATTGCTTTGGTTGTTAAGTGAATTTGATTGATTCAATAGCATTGTTATCCAGACTGTAATTTTCTTTTATTAATGAAAACCAGGTTCTTGTGCTTTGCCTTAGGTAGAATGGTGTTTTTATGTATTTTATCATAAAGATTGCAATATATGTTCTGCATAGGAACAATGTAATTAATTTTCTTGGTAGAAGGCATGAGAAAATTCATGAATTCTACTTTCTTAGGATTTAACCCAGTTATAATTTTTTTTTGTTACTGCAGGAGGATAAAATATCCCTGGTTAGTATGAGCAATGGGATATAATTTAAGCAGCATCTACCCATGAGACAACAGTGCTAAGGTCAGAGATGCTATTTATAATAGTTTCATTTTGAACTCCTATGGTCCTTTTCATCTTATGTATGATGCATTAAATTTTTGGACAGTTATAATGCAATATATAGCAAAGTTATCACTTGTTCCTGTCAAAGTTGTTCAATTTGTATGTTGTGCTTTAGGGGTAGGATTTGTTTTTAAAGATGCCTCCATAGTTTCTCTTGGATACCAAGTTAGGTTTTTGTTGTATGGTTTCTTGGTAGCAGTATATCTTTTATGCTTACAATTCACCCAATGGGGTGAAAATCCTAATTAAACATGACCATGGACATTGTTTCTTGCCATCTTCATTGAATAATGTTACTTTGAACTTAAGTCAAATGACCTACACTATAGAATCCATGCATAGTGAATGACTACCACTCTTATTAACTATTATATTATAGTTTTATAGATAGCCATGATCAGGTATCCTTCATTGAGGCTGGCAAAAAGACAGAAGAAAAGTAAATAAAAAAGAAGCTAACTATTTTTTCCCCCTCACCACTTCCCAAAGCTTTTCTTCTTTGAAAAAAATTTCATGAACTTCACCTTCTTCTCTTACCCATTTCCACCAGTTCTTCTGTCAAATCTAATATTAAGAGACTAGGAAGGACCAACCCATTTCCATTTCATATCAAAAGTTGCTTTTCCAATGCCTTCCACAAAAGGAATGCTGCTGTTTTGACAGTTCAATGCTCTCACTGGACTCACAACTCAAGAGAGAGACGGGAGAGTGAAAAGGGAAAATGATTTCAAGCCATATAGCCTCAACCATGGACCTCAAGACACCATGATATCTGAAGAAGGTAAATAGGGTATCACCAAATGCCTTTCTTATCCCAAAAAAAAAAAATGACATAAAAAAATTTGTGGTTAAGTCGCTCATCATTAGAAAGTGACTCAAGCTTCTACAAAGAAAACCCATTTGCAAAAACCATTCCTGATCCACTCTGCAAGCTGAACTTGAAGGAGACCTGAGAGTTTGTGAAGGCATTCCCAGTGACTCCTAGCACAAAAAGCAGTGAAAGCACAAGTTCTTTTGAGGCTTCAGCCAAAAACAGTAGGATAATGGAGACTCTGTTGGGAGGGGGAGTCGATCCACGGAACAATGCTCGCGACATAACCCAAATCACGCAAAAGTACAATCACGCAATTAAACGACGAAAGATAATATAAATTAAAAATACAGGAATAAGAAAACAATCAATCACAAACAAGATAGATTTATTAACGAGGTTCACCCACTGTATGGCTAGTCCCCGGCAGAGCGGAATCTGCAAACGTCCACTATACTTGAATAAAGTTTACACACAAGAACAACCCTAGGAGATTTCTCTCAAATCTCTCTATACAAATCTCTCTTAGCCTTTGCCTTTTGTGATGATACTTGTGATTGATGCAAAATGCCTCACTCATAAGATGTGCTTTTATAGCACCTAGGACAATGTCACTATCTAACAAAGTCACCACCTATCATTGTCATCACCTAACAATGTCATGGATGTCAAAAGTAGCACCTAACAAAGTCACCACCTATCATTGTCATCACCTAACAATGTCATGGATGTCAAAAGTAGCACCTAACAAAATCACCACCTATCATTGTCATCACCCAACAATGTCATGCATGTCAAAAGGTGGCACCTAACAAAGTCACCACCTATCATTGTCATCACCTAACAATGTCATGCATGTCAAAAGGTGGCACCTAACCATAGACTTTAATTTGCATCAATTTTCAACAAACTCCACCTTGATGCAAATTCATCACAATCTCGACATTGTCCCACTTGGAGTAATTTTTTTTGGCTTGATTCTCGCATTAGTAAACTTCACACGATTCCGCTGCTGCTCTCTCCTCATTAAATTTTCATGGAGAGATTCACCAATCTGCAACAGAGATTCAGCTTATCTCTGTCTACTATTTTGGTGAACATATCCGCCGGATTCTTTTCTCCCGCGATCTTCTGCAGTGTCAACTCACCATCTTCTAACGCCATGCGTATGAAGTGGTACCGCACCTTGATATGCTTCGTCCGAGAATGATATGCTGTATTCTTTGCCAAATGTATTGCACTTTGGCTGTCGCTCCACAAGGTATTGAAATCTTGCTTCTTACTCAACTCTTCGAGTAACCCTTGTAGCCATATCATCTCTTTACTGGCTTCCGTGATCGCCACGTACTCAGCCTCCGTAGTTGACAATGCTACCACTTTTTGCAGTTGAGATATCCAACTTACCGCTGTTCCCCCAACTGTAAATACGTATCCCGTTGTGCTCTTCCTACTATCTTGATCACCCGAGTAGTCCGCATCAACGTAACCTTACACCTTTAGAGAGTCGCCTCCGAAACATAAGCAGTGACTAGACGTACCCTTAAGATACCTCAAAATCCACTTCACCGCATTCCAATACTCCTTCCCCGGGTTTTGCATATACCGGCTCACAACTCCCACTGCATGTGCAATATCTGGTCTCGTACTCACCATTGCATACATTAAACTCCCCACCGCAGAAGCATAAGGCACTCTTGCCATCTCGTCTTTCTGCTCTTGAGTTGTAGGGCAAAACTCCTTCATGAGTTTGAAATATTTTGCTAAAGGCGTACTCACCGGTTTTGACTTGTCCATGTTGAACCGCTTCAAAACCTTCTCGATATAGTCGCTTTGCGATAACCACAGCTTCCGCTGCTTCTTATCTCGAACGATCTTCATGCCCAAAATTTGTTTGGCCGCTCCCAAATCTTTCATGGAAAACTTTTCAGCCATCAACTTCTTCAGACTTTGAATTTTCTCGAAGTTCGGACTTGCTACCAACATATCATCTACATAGAGTGACAGAATGATATAGTCTCCATCCTCAAAAGTCTGAATATAGACACAGTGATCTGACTCACCACGCACAAATCCCGTCTCTAGCATGAACTGATCGAATTTGAGATACCACTGCCTTGGAGCTTGCTTAAGGCCGTACAAGCTCTTTCGCAGTTTACACACCATAGATTCTTTTCCCTTCACCTCGTATCCCGGTGGCTGCATCATATAGATCTCCTCCACCAAATCTCCATGAAGGAATGCGGTCTTCACATCAAGCTGCTCCAAGTGCAGATCCTCCACCGCCACAATACTAAGGATCATCCGAATTGATGTCATTTTCACCACAGGGGAAAATATCTCTTGATAGTCAATTCCTTGCTTTTGCGCATATCCCTTGACTACCAAGCGAGCTTTGTACCGCTTCATACCATCGGCCTCATCTTTTATCATGTACACCCACCTATTCAGCAACGCTTTTCGACCTTTGGGTAGCTTCACTAGGTCCCACGTGCGGTTCTTCTTCAAAGAATCCATCTCCTCGTCCATAGCTCGCTCCCACTGTTTACTAGTACCGTCTTGCGTCGCCTCTTCAAGGGATTCAGGCTCTTCCGAATCCGCGTACAAAATGAAGTCGGTCACAAGTTTTTCAGGTAGTCTCCTTTCTTTCGTAGATCTCCTCAAAACTGGTACATCTGGTTGCTGAACATGATCGCCATCATGTTCTTGAACTTGATCCTGCACTGTAGCTTCCTCCATGTTTTGATCCCCACTTGAAGACACCTGATTGTTCTTTTGAGTTCCGTCTAACTCCACGAACTCAGATACAACACCATCTTTGGCTTGCTTTTCTTCTCTATATAAGTGCTGCTCATCAAAGACGACGTTCCGGCTTCGTATTACTTTCTTACTTGTGTAATCCCACAGCCGATATCCGAACTCGTCTCCACCATACCCGATGAAAGCACACTTCTTAGATTTGGAGTCAAGCTTACTCCTTTCTGCCTTATCAATCAAAGAATATGCAATACAGCCAAATACTTTAATGTGCGAATAGTTGACCGGTTTACCCGACCAAATTTCTTCTGGAATGCCTCCATCAAGCGCACTTGCCGGGTTTCTGTTGATCAGATACACAGCAGTATCGACCGCTGCTGCCCATAAGAATTTTGGCAGATTCGCATCCAAGGTCATGCTTCGCACTCGCTCTTGGATCGTTCTGTTCATCCTTTCAGCGATGCCATTCTGCTGTGGCGTCTCAGGTACCGTTTTCAACCAACGAATACCCTTTTTCGAGCAAAACTCCTCGAACTCTTGGGTGCAGTATTCCCCGCCATTATCGGACTTTAGGCATTTAACCTTCATCCCCGTTTGGTTCTCCACCTGCGCACTCCAGTGTTTGAAGATGCCAAACACATCAGACTTTTTCTTCATCGCGTACACCCATGTCTTCCGACTTGTATCATCGATGACCGTCACGAAATACCGATTTCTTCCATAAGACTCCACCGAGACCGGACCCCACACATCCGTATGCACCATCTCCAGTTTCTTGGTCTTTTTCGCTACGCCACCAATTTGAAATCTGAGCGCGTTTTGCTTTCCACAAACGCAGCTCTCGCAAAACCCCAACTCCACCTTTTTCAGCCCCGAAAGAACTTTCTTAGCTTGAAGAATTTTCATGTTCTTCTCGCTGAGGTGTTCCAATCTTTTATGCCACAACGAAGTCTCGGAATCTTTCTCCGAACTTGCCGTCAATGCAACCGAGCCTTCGCTGCTCCCATTGAATGAGTACAACGAACCGCTCAGCTTGTTCCTTGCGACCACCAACGACCCTTTGGAAATCTTCCATTGAGAATTCCCAAACGTTGTAGTAAACCCTTCGTTGTCTAGCTGACTTGTGGAAATCAAGCTTTTCTTCAAATCCGGAATGTGACGAGCATTCTTCAATTTGATTTGACCACCTCCTGATGGTTGCAAGATGATCGTCCCCTTTCCAACGATCTTACACGATTGACCGTTTCCCACCGTCACATGTCCAAGATCGCCCTGAACATACTCGCTAAAGTGGTGTCTGCCCGAAGTGCAATGAAAAGAAGCCCCTGAATCTAGGAACCAAGTATCCGCCTTTGTGTTCTCGCTCGCCGATAGACAAAGACCTTGTTCCCCTTGTTCTTGTGTAGACACCACATTCGCTTCCTTTTCATCCGTCTTCTCAAACTCAACTGCGACTGATCCAACAACAAACTCGGGAATCTCCGACTCAAAAGTGCTGAGCCTTTCTTCGGAAGCTTACATTCACTTCTTCTGTGGCCCTTCTTTCCGCAATTCCAACAGGCGCCTTGGATTTTTCCTTGAGATTTACCTCGGCTTTTAGACTTGCCCTTTTTCCACTTTCCCCTTTCCATTGTTCTGCCACGATTCTCCACCGAAAGTGTAGAAGTTCCAGAACTCCCACTTACGGACTTTCTTCGCATCTCATCGTTTAATATGCAGCTTACCGCATCATTAAACGTGAGAATCCCCGAGATAGAGTTGCTAACCGCCATCACTAGGTTCTCCCAACTCTCTGGCAACGAACATAGGAACAGTAGGGCTCGAATCTCGTCTTCAAAAATGATTGAAACGGACTCAAGTTGGCTTGTCATACTGTTGAACTCGTTCAGATGCTCTATCACCGAACCATTCTCTACCATCTTCATGTTGAAAAGCTTCTTCATCAAAAATATTTTATTTGATGTCGATGGCTTCTCATACAACTTCGCTAACGTCGTCATTAGCGCCTTAGTTGTTTTCTCCTTTGAGATATTAAAGGTCACCTGCGGAGTCAACGACAATCTGGTCGTCGCCAGAGCTTTCCTATCCAAAAGGTTCCACTCATCATCGGTCATCTTCTCGGGCTTTTCTCCTAGCAACGGAAGATATAGATCCTTTTGGTATAAACAGTCTTCTAACTGCATGCGCCACCAACCAAAATTGTGACCGTTGAATTTCTCGATTCTTATCTTATCCTCTGCCATCTTTCGCCTGTATCGCAGCAAACCCGACTTCCTCCTAGATCTGAACCAACGCATTTAAAACTATAATCTAAGAAAGTGGGGAAGAGGACACAAGCGTCGTTACCCACCGTTACCTAGATTATAGAATCGAAGAACCCTAGGTTCTCTTAACCTTGCTCTGATACCAGTTGTTGGGAGGGGGAGTCGATCAACGGAACAATGCTCGCGACAAAACCCAAATCACGCAAAAGTACAATCACGCAATTAAACGACGAAAGACAATATAAATTAAAAATGCAGGAATAAGAAAACAATCAATCACAAACAAGATAGATTTGTTAACGAGGTTCACTCACCGTATGGCTAGTCCCTGGCAGAGCGGAATCTGCAAACGTCTACTATACTTGAATAAAGTTTACACACAAGAACAACCCTAGGAGATTTCTCTCAAATCTCTCTATACAAATCTCTCTTAGCCTTTGCCTCTTGTGATGATACTTGTGATTGATGCAAAATGCCTCACTCATAAGATGTGCTTTTATGGCACCTAGGACAATGTCACTATCTAACAAAGTCACCACCTATCATTGTCATCACCTAACAATGTCATGGATGTCAAAAGTAGCACCTAACAAAGTCACCACCTATCATTGTCATCACCTAATAATGTCATGGATGTCAAAAGGTGGCACCTAACAAAGTCACCACCTATCATTGTCATCACCTAACAATGTCATGCATGTCAAAAGGTGGCACCTAACATAGACTTTAATTTGCATCAATTTTCAACAGACTCCTTCAACTCCTGGCAGGCCATTGTTTAGCTTCAGTGTTGGGAATCTCTCAAGGAAGAGCATTCCTTCAAAATGGGATGATGCAGAAAAATGGTTGATTGGTGGTTCATGCCATGAATCTCCTGCCCCTGTCACAAAAATTTCAGACCCATCAAAGATTTGTAGGCATGATGATGTTCTTCATCAGAAAGGTGATGTTTTTTCAGAGAAAGCTAAGATTCAGGAGGAAAAGGTCTCAGCTTTCCCTGGACTTCCTTCAGAAATAGTGCCGCAAGGTTAGATCTCTTCCAAGCTTTGCACATGCAACTCATTAGATTTTATTAACAAAAGTTAAACTTCACTTTTCAAGTTATTGATGATTGATTGCCTATTTGTGATGTCTTAATGATGTTGATACTAGTTTTTAATACCCAAGTCACCTTAATCAATTCCAAATTACCAAATTACCAAATTTCATCACATATGAACTCATTTGGAAAATGAGCTACAAATGTCAATTGCTAGTATTAATTATTTTCTTGAACCCTTGCTCTTAATTATATTTGTTTTCTTGCTGTTTGGGCTAAAGATTATTTCATAACTCAGACTCAAGAGCTCTTGCTAAATTGGATCTTATTCTTATCTCACTTAACATCCTCTAAATGATTTTTAAAGCATTATCTATTCCTGTTCTTCATGGTATGCCACATCATGATCAGTTCATAAGCTGCTGAACATAATGTATGTACCACACATACAACTAATTTCCCATTTTTACTGGTTTTAAATCCACAAATTATCGCTGCAGAAAAATTTTCAGACAATGTAGAGCTGCCCTTCCCCAATTTTCGATTCGCCGATCCAACCAAAGAAAGCTATCTCTTTAGAGGTTTGTATAGTGAAAAAACAGCAGAAGCATTCTCCAAGATTCAGAATAGAGATATCGGGACCGAAACGACTCCTTTGGGTAGCGGAATGACATCGAGATGTCACACCCCTATTAAGAACTCTTCGCCCACAGGGCACAACACTCCCTTAGATATGTCGGGCCCTTTAGTTGCATTGAATAGCTCATTCAATATTTCTGAGCTCAAAGACTGTCAGTTTGCTAAACTCCAGCTTAGCGTGCAATATGATTCGATGCTCTCGAATTGGAGCTCGGGGGAAGAGGAGGAGAAAGACATATCGAAGAGTTTGAGACATTTCGATGATACAAGAGCTTCTGTATGGGAAGATGAGGAGAGGACCAAGATATGTATCAGGTAATTACATGAGATTGAATTTGTTTGTATTACCAGTATTTAACCCCCAATCCCTCAAATTTATGTTGTGTGCTTTGTTTGTACCTATTTCAAGGTATCAGATGGAGGAAGCAAAGATCCAAGCTTGGGTAAACCTTCAGAATGCTAAAGCTGAAGCAAAGTCTAGAAAATTGGAGGTACTGTGATTGAAATTCATTTTTTTTATTAAAAAAATTGATTTATTTAGTCTTCAATTATTTTCCTATATTATGGATTGAGAGGGAGAAAAATTCAGTTTTATTATTAGGCAATCAAAAATTCAGATACTGGGAAGTAAATAGGCAAATTTTAGGATGATTATTTAAAAGAAACAATCATAAGAATCAAGCCTAGAAATAAAGCAAAACAAAACATCAGATATGTCACTTTTGTGCACCTTCAAAAATATATGAATGTATAACTTTATTAGTGTCCATCAGTTTGAATTGGTTGCATATGATTCATCCAAATCCCAATCCCTAAAAGTTTTTGTATTCTCTCTACCATGTGAGATCTTCTGAACAGAGAATCTCTTGTCTGATTCTTGAGAAGCCAAGATCACCGTTTGAACTTTTATTGGTGGAGCAGTAATTTTGCCTAAAAAATACTTTAAAATCATCATCTTCATTGTAAGCCCCATCCATCATCTAAGGCCTCATGATGACATAAAAAAAGATTTGACAAAATTTTACAACTATGAGTGTCAAATTATACAAAAGAGCGGATTTTCATAACCATAAATTTATACCTAGCTAGCACTTCCATCAAATATTCCTAGAATGAGGGAGAAACTAGAAGGATAAAGATGGCAAATTTGCTATAAGATACAATGTAAACTAGACATGGCATGAAATTCTAAGTTACTAAACTTTGTCATTTCACACATTAGCCAAACTTTATTCTGAGGAATACAATGCAATATTGGATTCTGAGCGTTGGATTACATAATTTTTGGCAGGTGAAGGTACAAAAGATGAGATCAAACTTAGAAGAGAAGCTGATGAAGAGGATGGCAATTGTTCACAGAAGAGCTGAGGAGTGGAGAGCAGAAGCTCAACTCAATCACTCACAGCAAATCCTAAGAGCATCTGAACATGCCCAAAAGATGAAACTTCAGCAAAATCCTCAAATATCTTGTGGCTGCTTCCCTTGCAATAACCATCTCTGAAACAAATCATACCAGAAAGAAATCTCTCTTAAACAATGATCAGGTTCTTGTTGGTTTCTTAAGATTTTTCTCTACTTGGAGCTTGAGTTTTATGTTACTCAATACCACAATTTGCTCAGGCTTCATTTCTTTGTCTATAATCTTTGTGAAATGAATTAATGAAGTAGACAATGACATTTCAAGACACTGAAAAGGGCTCTCTTGCTGCTAAAAAACATCACATCCTAAGCTTTATTTTTATCATTTCTTTTGTACATTTGTGCTAACAAAGAGGGCAGCATGGATGCAGACTGTTGTATGGGCCACAGGTCTTTTTTTATCAAAGCTTCAATTGATTCTTCTGAGGTACAACATTGAGAGAGACCATGGACACAGACAGAAACATGTCTTGTAAGCACGGGTAAATATAATTGGCACCAAAGTACGCAGCGGCGGATGATTGATACACGTGAATCGTAACTAATGAAAAAGATCAAACACGCAACTACGTAAATCAATAAATAATAAATTAAAAAACACACCAACACAGGATATTACCCAGGTTTGGTATGCACTTGCACATAATCCAGCAAACCGACGACGAATCGCTTCCACTATTTAACGAAAAATTAAAAGAGATAATTTCTGCCCTCTCGATTTCATCCAAATACAAAATCTCTCGATCTCTATAAAACCTATGGATTTATTTTGGCCGCAGCCTTGAACAGAGACAAAGGCAAGGGGGCGTGTAGGGCGGTCGCCCTGATTTTATAACTACCTCAACGATTTATGTGTTTTTCTTTTATTTGTATATTCATTATAACAAAAAAATCCTAACTAAATAATAACTATTTAGCCTTTTTTTCTTCTATTTAGTTGTTACCATACAGTAATTATCTCTTTTATACACTTAATATTGAAAACTGATTGCATCTTTTGATATTTATCTTATACTAAACAAGATCATATCTAATTATATGCGGTAACAAAAAGGATTTAATTTGTTCAAAATCCATAAAACAAATCCTATCTCAACTAATATGGTTTTTAAATGTTATGTTTCATTTTAAAAGAAAATGCATATGGGAGCACAAAGGGAAAATAAATTCAAATCGGAGGTTATTATACTGCGATCTTCTGCTAAATTTGTAGCATCCCGAACTCATGAATATATTTAAATATGATAATGTATTATCATATTTGTGTGTGTGTAAGGTATATTATCTATATTTCCTTGCTTAAATTATTTTCCTCATCTTTAATGTTTTTGGACCACAGGTTCTAATTTTATTTACTAGCATCGTGTTGTTGTTATGGGATTAAATGATTGTTTTTTTAAATTATGTATGCTTGTTCATGGACCTCCCTTGATAATTTTATAATTAACCCAGAAAAGTTACATGGTTAAATTCATTCCTTCAATAAAGAATTAATGCAAAATTTTAGGTATTTATAGTTTCTGCAATTCTTATAAATTTCTTGAGCAAGTTTCTTTAGATTAGTTCGCCTTCGCAAGGTTAAAATCCTGGCTCCATCCCTGACCTTGAAGTAAAGGCTTCTCCGTGGATTTAACGAGTGGCAGCAAACTTTAAAAAATGTACAAGTATATGTTGATATATAAATTAATATATATAGAGTATGTGGGGAGAGAAAGTTAGAGATAATTAATTAGAAATAAGATTCTAATTAAAGGATTTAGATTAATCTAAATCCTATTCCAACTATGAACCCATTATGTGCACTGCAATTATTCATTCTTGGGCGCTATCTTGAGCTCTTGATGCTCGGACTCCGAATTCGCAATCAATTTCAACAATCTCCATCTTAATTCAAATTTGCAAAATCTTTACACTTCCATGAAAAAATTTGGAATTCGGCAATTTGTCGTCTCTAGCATTTTTCAAGCAACTAGGCAAATCAAGTCCAAGCAAAGCTTAAACTTGGAAACTGGGGCCACCTTCGTAAATGCGTCCGTCGGATTTTCATAGGTACCAATATTCGTAAATGAAATAATTTTCTTCTCGTTCTTCAAAAAGAAATATTTCACCTCGATATGCTTAGTTCTCGAACTATAGCTTGATGCTCTGCCAAGTGAATCGTGCTCTAACTGTCACAAAACAACTTCGTGAAATCCTGCGGAACATTCATACCATCCATCGATCCTCGTAAATATATGGCTTCTTTGGCAGCCTCCGTAGCAGCTATTAACTTTGCCCCTGTCATCGATTATGCGACAATGGGCTATAACGTCGATCTCTATGACACTACGCCAGTGCCCAGTATGAATATGTAACCCGTCGTCGATTTTTGTCCATCCCTATCATCAGCAAAATCCAAGTCACAATACCATGTTATGATACAATCAGCTGTACTAGCTCTACTGAATAACAAACCGAACCCCGTGGTACCCCTCAAGTACCTCAGAATCCACTTTACAGCCTGTCAATGCTCCTTGCCCGAATTAGCCATGTATCGGCTGACCATCTTTACTGCATGTGCAATATCTGGACACGTGCAAATCATCGCATACACCAAACTGCCTATTGCACTTGCATATGTGTCATGACCCGAAATGGCACGTGACTGGCACTTGAATCATATAAAGTCTATGTGACCCATCTAATTCAAGTAAGCCAAAAACCCAGAAATCTAAACCATTTAAAAGAATAAAGTGAAGGAAAACTTTAGTTTTAAAGCGAGTGGTGTAACAAAATAAACCGAAGTATGCATTTTTAAAATTTCAAGTTTTTTCTGAAAATTTCGGCAGAGTTCCCTTTGTAAATACTGGCCTCAAAAGGATACAACATGCATAATATATATAAAGGCATCCCCAAGCGGGATCTAGCTCTTCGTCAATTGACGGTCACAACCACGCAAGCAATATAATATACAATGCCAAAGGCGAGGATCAAAACTCAAAAGGAAACTCAAAGTCATCAAGAAAACCATAATAATACAACGCGCGACTCTAAGATCGAAAGAATAAAAAACTGGTCTTCTAAGGTTATCAAATATACAAGTCTGGTTGATGGAGTTTCTAGATACAATTGAAAATAAATAAAAGGTACAATGGTGGTCACGATATAAGTGAACCCACCTACCAAAGCAATTATCCAAAAGGAGCAGTGTGCCAGCAAAGCCGCAACGAACCTGTACGGCAAAACCTGCAAGAAACTGTCGCACAACGGGGGTGAGTTGCCAACTCGTGAGTAGAAAACATTACAGAGCAGAAATCGTATGTATGACTCAATCCCAGGTCAATACGATCATAATATATATATCCTCAAAATGATAAAGTCTGAAGCATGATAAGGTGGTAAGGGTAAACATCTATATATAAGTGTAATACCATGTGCTCGTGTCAGTGCCTCAGATAACAACATATCATAAATATGAGGTATGAATGCAATATAATGAAAACAGAATGCATCATGTATGAGAAAACTGTTTTCTTAATTTAGTGAGATTTATGTATATTTAAATCGAGATATCATCAATGAAATCAACATGAAATCAGTGTCAAGTATCGACACAAAACATAAATCCCAATATCTCAATATCTCAGGCTCCGGCAATCCGGACCGGCCTGTAACCTCGAATCTCAATATCTAGGGCTCCGGCTATCCGGACTGGCCCATATCATCAAATCTCAAAACCTCAGGCTCCGGCTATCCGGACTGGCCTGTACTCCGATCGGTATCCTCTGGATATCCGTCGAGTCACAAAACAATCACCGGCCAGTAGTGCTCCACTGTCTCAGGCTCAACGCCATCATCTGCGACCTTCTCGCCCCGGGGTACCGCACCGGGTCTACCATGCACCCACAGACGGTTTCTCCTCCTCCTCGAATCGGGTGTATGATATCGCTCAAGAGCCGAGAAAACTCATGGTGGACATATCTCAAATCATATCATGAGAAAACCGCATTTTTATCTTTAAAATGAAAACGAGTTTAATAAATCTTGCGGTTTCTCCAAATCCATAAATGTAACACCCGAGTTCATTTATACCAATTCCAGTTTCCGTATTTACCTATCCATGGTCTGTTCTGGATTCGTCGTGTTTGGGTCGAATGGTGGTTACTTGGTGCATTGCATTCAACCCGACCCGCTTACTTGGACTTGTTTGATTTATATTTATAGTTTATCCTGACTCGTTGCTTTGACACGTGTACCTAGTATAAACTGCATATTGGCATTTCTTCTGGCATCACATATTTTAACATATAACTTGTAGTCACTGAAAATACTTATTAAAATGCATTGCATAGCCTGCTTTATACTCCTAACCCTGTGGTAGCGTCCTTGCATCGCGTCCTCGTTTCGTTCGGTGAAACGGGCATGTTTGGATGACTACGCGCACGTGTGTACGTCCGTTCTTGGGGGTATGCTTTTTCACTGCATAGTCCTTCATTTTAATTTCTGGAACCTGCTAATAATTTTCATATGTTAGATTCAAAATTTTGGATCCGACCCGGGCGCTGTTCTGAAATATTTTTACATCCCGCTAAAATTCAATTGTTTAAATTCTAAAATTTATATTTAAAAATATTTCAGTTCACTCTATTTATTAAAAAAAAATGATTTTAAAACTCTTTTAAATTCTTTTCCTCATACTGCGCAGATTTTTTTCCTAAAATCTTTCCCCTAATTTTCTTTCCACCAATCACAATCCTCCTTCCTGACCCCTGGGCCCCACGAGCGTTTTCCTTCCTCCCTCTCTCTTCCTTTTCTTCTTCTTCTCTCTCTCTCTTCCTCTCTCACCCCCCGCTAGTGTCCAGGTTTTTTTCTCCTCCCTCTCTCTCTCTCCTCTCGCTCTCTCCCTATCTCTCTCCTCTCGCGTCTCTCTCTCTCTTCTCGCGGTAAGTGTTGGTCCCATCACCGCTGCTCCCCATATCGTCACCTCCCTCTATCTCTTCTTCTTCTTCTCTTCTTCAAGAAGCCAAAACCCCACGAGAAGCCCTAGCCGTCGCCCACTCGCGCTCGTCTTCACCCTAGATCTTCTCCTTCCGACCTCGTCTTCCTTCTCCACTCCTCGATCGCTGCAAACTCCTTATCAACTCAACCAAGCCGCATCGCCGTCGCCTCATCTACAGCTTCACGTTATCCCACTGCCGGTGCTTCATCTCACCGAGCCCGACATCCCCACGACCATCCCAACCTCGTCACCACCAGCCTGACACCTCCTTTCATCCCTCTCCTCCTTCCTGAGAACCCACGACCCATCTAACTGTCTCCATCACCTCGCCTCTTCGAGATCCCTTCACCACGTCCATGCTCACCTCCCCAAGCACCACTTCCGGCACCTCCATCTTACTACAGCCGCCGACCTACTCTCTCTTCCCCTCCATTCTCCTTTCCCGACTCCCCTGCAAACCCGACCCCAAGAACCCATGAAACCCTGCACACCCGATCTCAACCAAACCCGCTGTTCTCGCCAGTGCCGTCTCTACCCTTGCCGTCGGCCATCACCGTCGACCTCGTCGACCTCACTTCCACCTCTTTTCTCTTCCTCTCCTCGTTCTCAACTCACCTTCCCGTTACACCCCTGCACCCCAAGAATCAGAAACCCTCACTGCCTTGTCGCCGGCAAACCCATTGCCGGAAAACCCTCGACTCGTTATCACATCCCATCGCCTCCTCTGACTCCAGAAACTTTAAACCCCAAATCATCAAAACCCCATCCTTATTCTTCTTCACCTTTCTTCTTCTCGCTTTCTTTTCTTCTCTCTACTTCGTGGATTAGTGTTTTCCGATTACCTCGTCTGAGCCGTGACCGTGACTGCCGTTCCCGACGACCCTGAGGACGTTCCTAGATAGCGCGGTCGAGTTCTTGCCTTACCTGGTTCCATCCTGTGCTCACGTGGACACGTCGCGACAAGTTCGCCGACGTAGGACGTACCGTGCAGATCCGTTTCACTTTCCGATCGAGGCAAGTTAATCTTGCTACATACTATTTAAATCATTATATACCTATCCTAATATATATCATACCTGTAGTTTAAGTATGTCACCCCATGCATCATTTTATAACATTTCGACGGTCCGTTTGCATCCGTTCACATTATTTCAGATTTAGAATTTGAAACCTAACTATTGCATTAGTTTGCTGAACCTACGTAATCACATTTACATGTTAGAACTCATAATTACGATTGTTTATAGCCACATTACCTTTTGTAGTTTTACCCTATCGGACGACCGATTGCATACATTTAGCCTTGTTCACATTCAGTTGCATCTATAGATTGTTTTAATGCGTATTTATATGATTTTATCATCCACTTGGGTAACACTGCATTCCTGAAATGTTAAAACCATTACTTAAACCAAACTGATGACCGTACAACTAAGTAGTTTAATCTGCACCTGTTGCTATCTTGTTACTGTGCCTGTTTATTGTTCTGACAGTACCGTGCTTGTTATTTCATAACCATTATTATGCTAGTCGATATTAAGTATCCACATGTTATCTTGTACACCCTGACGTGACTTGTCTCACATATTACTTGACCTGACATGGTACCGTACACTCTTTACATGACATGACATCTAAATACACTACTCGACTTGACCTGATGTACCATGGCTTTACCTGTTACCTGATCTTGTGTCTAATGCCAACAAACCTGACATGTAGTCCTCACGGACCGTTCCTGTTGTCTATCCAGACAAACCTGCTCTTACCTGATCCTGTGTTGGCATTAGTTCTTGATTACGGAATACCTGACTTGACACATATAACTTGGGGGCATGGGGAAATCAATGATGAAATCCTGACCTGTAACTCGACAGTTGCTCGCTTATACTGATCAGTTTTAGAGGCTAGGCCCGCCTCGTGACGATGCTGCTGACATCGTTGGTCTGTACTCCTTTCCTGTTAGTGCCTAGCGGTACGTCTCGGTTTCAGCCCGAGAGTCTGTAGACCGTGGTCCCGGGCATGCATGGGATACTATTGAGTTACATCGATGATTCATCAAATTGATTTCAAAGACTTGAGAGTAGTTAACCCAATAGACCAGTTTAGATAACTCACTGCACATTACCCTTCGCTGCCCTGGTTTATATTACTGTTACACCTGCTTTTCATTCATGTTTATATTTGCATCGCCTGTTACCCTGTTTATATTTTATTACTTGATGTTATGACGCGCTGACGTCTGGGTTTTGCATAGCCCAGATTCTCTACCTTTGTTGCAGACTGATCAGGAGTTTTGCCGCTGTTAGACCGAGCGGTAAGGATCCTGTTGGTATCCAGCCTTACTTTCCAGGTGTTTATTTGATCCTTTGCTTCCGCATACTATGTTATTTCTTGATTCATTTATTCTGGCTCATGGATATGTACTAGATAGTTCAGTTTACTTTCCTGTTCTTGATATCTCTACAGGCGTAATGTGACTGTGGAAGGATTTTTCCTATCCACAGGTAGCATGGTTGGCTATGTCACGTGCCCATCTTAGCGTACTCTGGGAAGCGGGGCGTGACATGGTTTCTTTGGTATCAGAGCCTAGGATATAGGTTAATCGGGTTTGATTCTTTTGTAGTTGGGTATTGGACCCAATACACGTATCAGAATACTCGTGATTAGGAACATGTCCTGCCACCTTGTTATCATGATTCTTGAATCATCTATTTCTTTTGATCCTTGTCTTGACGATATGCAAACAACTTTGCATCTCGGCTTGAAACCTTTTGCATTCATCATTGTTTCTCCCTGTTTCTTGATTCTGATACTAGGATTTGGGCGATTTGGGTGGAGTTATGTAATTGTACCCATGAACTGCAGCATGGTTACAATGCGGTACTCTATTTAAGTAACTTGGAGTCCTGGTCTTGATTCACTTCCTTGTTCCATGGTTGTTATATTGCCTTGTCTCTCTTGACTTCCAGTTCATGTTTTTCACCAGCCTGAACCCTATTTACCGTGCTTAATCCTTTTCTGTATCTTGATTTCGGATGAAGTCATCTTGGTATCCTACTTGTTCTTATCTTTCCGCATTGGAATTATTCATTTCTGGTGCACTCTTTGTTTGTTGTGGTCTTGGGAATGGATTTTCTTGGCACCTTCCATGCTCACAGTGATTGTAGAGCAAGGAAGGCGAACTTCCAGATTCCCAGACATCACGAGTTTGTGTTGATGGAGGAAGTAGTTCTGTCGGGCCAGTCGAGTTTAGGGCTAGGTCGACAAGCAGTGTTCTTTCGTTAATGGAAGTTGATAAGAAAGAAGCGCCAGTTGTTGCTCGAGATTTCATGGATGTGTTCAAGGACATCTCGGGTTTACCGTAAAACGAGATGTGGAGTTCGTGTTCCTGGTGCAGCGCCAATCTCAAAGGCGTATCATCCGATGGCACCAGTGGAGTTGGAAGAAGTCAAGAAGCAGGTTACCGAATTGCTAGAGAAGGAGTGGATTTCGCAGCAGCAACTCACCTTGGAGAGCTCCAGTTCTTCTAATAAAGAAGAAAGATGGCACAAGGAGGATGCGCATCGATTATTGAGAATTAGACCGGGTGATTATTAAGAACAGGTACCCGATCCCTCGCATTGGCAAACTATTTGAACAGCTTAGTGGCGCGAGGGTATTCTCAAAGCTGGATTTGCGGTTCGGATATCATCAGGTCCGAGTTAAATCTAAAGATATTTGCAAGACTGCGTTCCGAACTCAGTATGGACATTACGAGTATTAGTGATGCCCTTCGGAGTAACGAATACACCGGCAATATTTATGGACTTGATGAACTGAATCTGTTCACCATTCTTGGACCAGTTTTAGTAATGATCATTAAAGATATTCTGGTCTACTCGAGGAGCATTGAAGAGAATGCAGAACTCTTGAAGATCGCACTGCGGACATTGAGGCAAGAAAGATTATATGCAAAGATGAACAAGTGCAAGTTTTGGCTTGAAGAAGCAAAGTTTTGGGACATATCGTAGCTGGAGATGGAATCGCCGTTTACCAGGGAAGATTGCAGTAGTTCAAGACTGGCCGGTTCCGATAAACGTTGTAAAGATCAGAAGTTTCTTGGACTTGCAGAATACTATAGAAGGTTCGTGAAGAATTTTGCTAGTTTGGCCGAGCCTCTGATCAAGCTTACATACAAGAAAGTACCATTTGTGTAGACAAATAAGTGTGCGTCAGCTTTTGAGGCGTTGGGGCAAAGTTTGATAACCGCTTTTGTTGTAACCGTGCCAGACAGTTCCGGAGGATTGGTGTTTCGCAGCAACGCATCTGGGAAAGGATTGGGATGTGTATTGATACAACATGAGAAGGTTGTAGCTTACGCGTTGAGACAGTTGAAGACCCATGAGAAGGATTACTCGACTCATGACTTGGGGCTTGCGACTGGGATTTTCTCTTGAAGTTTTGGAGACACTACTTATTGGGCGAAGGGGGTCGAAACATTCACAGATCACAAAAGCCTAAAGTACGTGTTCGCTCAGAAGGAGCTAATTGTGAGACAGCGAAGATGGTTGAAGCTGACGGCTGACTACGATCTCGATCTTAAGTACCATCCGGGAAAGGTTAACGTTGTACCGGATGCGCTTAGTCGGTTGCCAGCAATCCTGAGGTTGACTGCACAAAGGGAACTTATTGAAGACTTTCAGAGATTCGGGTTGGAGGTCGAGCTACCGCGTTCTTTGGGATAGATGATGCCACTGCAAGTACAGTCATCGTTGATCGAGGATATTGAAGTAGTGCAATTACAGGACCCAAGATTGCAGAAGTTTCGAGAACAGGTTGAAGTTGGACTTCGAACGGGCTTAGTGGTTCATGAAGATGGTTCGTTGTGATAGTTGTTTGTGTGTGCCAATGGAGGTATTCGCGAAGAGGTTATGAAGGAGGCGCAAAGTTACGCGTATTCCGTACATCCAGGAGGCACGAAGATGTACCGAGGTTTACGACAGCGTTTGGGTGGGAAGGCATGAAACAGGAGATTGCCTATTTCGTAGCAAGGTGCTTGGTGTGTCAGCAAGTTAGGGTTGAGCATTGGAGGATTATTGGTTTATTGCAACCACTTCCGATTCCTCAATGGAAGGGGGAACATATAACCATGGATTTCCTGACGGCTTTATCGCGGAGTCCAAAGGGTAACAATGCAGTTGGGTGATTGATGATCGTTGGGCCAAGGCAGCTCATTTCATTCCTTTTCGGGTTGGTCAATCAGCAGAAAGTTTGGTAGAACGGTACATTCAGGAGATTGTAAGATTGCACGGTGTACCGGTGAGCACCGTGTCCGATCGGGACACTCGGTTCTTACCACGCTTTTGGAGGAACTTACAGGAAGGCTTGGGAACTAGCTCGAAGTTTGTACAGCTTATCATACTCAGACGGATGGCCAGTTGGAGAATGATCCAAACTCTTGAAGACGTGTTGAGAGCTTACATGTTGGACTTCAAGGGCTCATGGGGGGATCATCTACATTTGGTGGAGTTTTCTCACAGCAACCGTTCCAGACGACTATTCAGATGGCTCCATTTGAAGCTCCATATGGTCGCAAGTGTCGGTCACCTTTTGGCTGTGACGATGTCGGTGAACGAAGATTGTTGGGACCAGCTTTGGTTGTGCAGACAGTCGAGAAGGTTAGCACTATCCGGGGTCATATGGAGACAGCACAAGACCGACAGAAGAGTTAGGCAGATACGTGGAGAAGACATCTAGAGTTCGCCGTTGGTAATGTGGTGTTCTTGAAGGTGTTACCGACTAGAGGGGTGATCCGTTACGGAAGTCGAGGAAAGTTTAGTCCTCGATTCGTTAGACCTTTTAAGATTTTGAAGCATATTGGAGAAGGGGCGTATCGTTGGTATTACCGCAATCTTTGGAGAATGTTCATGACGTGTTCCTTTTATCTCAACTCCGTAGGTATGCTCGAGATACATGTATTAGGTCTTTCGGAGCAGACTGCACGAGATGATTTAGCCTTTGAGGAGCGACCGATGCAAATTGTGGATCGAAGTGAAAAGGGTTCTTATGAACAGAATTATCCCTCTCGTGCTTGTTTCTTGGAGTAATCGCTTGCATGGAGAACCAACTTGGGAACGAGAAGATGAATTCCGGCAGAAGTTTCCACATCTATTCTTGAGATTTCTTGTTCTTTATCCTATCTTGTTCTTGAAATTTCGAGGACGAAATTCTTTTGTAGTTGGGTATAATGCAACACCCGAGTTCATTTATACCAATTCCAGTTTCCGTATTTACCTATCCATGATCTGTTCTGGATTCATCGTGTTTGGGTCGAATGGTGGTTACTTGGTGCATTGCATTCAACCCGACCCGCTTACTTGGACTTGTTTGATTTATATTTATAGTTTATCCTGACTCGTTGCTTTGACACGTGTACTTACTATAAACTGCATATTGGCATTTCTTCTGGCATCGCATATTTTAACATATAACTTGTAGTCACTGAAAATACTTATTAAAATACAATGCATAGCCTGCTTTATACCCCTAACCCTGTGGTAGCGTCCTTGCATCGCGTCCTCGTTTCGTTCGGTGAAACGGGCATGTTTGGATGGCTACGCGCACGTGTGTGCGTCCGTTCTTAGGGGTATGCTTTTTCACTGTATAGTCCTTCATTTTAATTTCTGGAACCTGCTAATAATTTTCATATGTTAGATTCAAAATTTTGGATCCAACCCGGGCGCTGTTCTGAAATATTTTTACATCCCGCTAAAATTCAATTGTTTAAATTCTAAAATTTATATTTAAAAATATTTCAGTTCACTCTATTTATTAAAAAAAAAACGATTTTAAAACTCTTTTAAATTCTTTTCCTCATACTGCGCAGATTTTTTTCCTAAAATCTTTCCCCTAATTTTCTTTCCACCAATCACAATCCTCCTTCCTGACCCCTGGGCCCCACGAGCGTTTTCCTTCCTCCCTCTCTCTTCCTTTTCTTCTTCTCTCTCTCTCTCTTCCTCTCTCACCCCCCGCTAGTGTCCAGGTTTCCTTCTCCTCCCCCCTCTCTCTCCTCTCGCTCTCTCCCTATCTCTCTCCTCTCGCGTCTCTCTCTCTCTTCTCGCGGTAAGTGTTGGTCCCATCACCGCTGCTCCCCATATTGTCACCTCCCTCTATCTCTTCTTCTTCTTCTTTTCTTCAAGAAGCCAAAACCCCACGAGAAGCCCTAGCCGTCGCCCACTCGCGCTCGCCTTCACCCTCGATCTTCTCCTTCCGACCTCGTCTTCCTTCTCCACTCCTCGATCGCTGCAAACTCCTTATCAACTCAACCAAGCCGCATCGCCGTCGCCTCATCTACAGCTTCATGTTATCCCACTGCCGGTGCTTCATCTAACCGAGCCCGACATCCCCACGACCATCCCAACCTCGTCACCACCAGCCTGACACCTCCTTTCATCCCTCTCCTCCTTCCTGAGAACCCACGACCCATCTAACTGTCTCCATCACCTCGCCTCTTCGAGATCCCTTCACCACGTCCATGCTCACCTCCCCAAGCACCACTTCCGGCACCCCCATCTTACTACAGCCGCCGACCTACTCCCTCTTCCCCTCCATTCTCCTTTCCCGACTCCCCTGCAAACCCGACCCCAAGAACCCATGAAACCCTGCACACCCGATCTCAACCAAACCCGCTGTCCTCGCCAGTGCCGTCTCTACCCTTGCCGTCGGCCATCACCGTCGACCTCGTCGACCTCACCTCCACCTCTCTTCTCTTCCCCTCCTCGTTTTCAACTCTCCTTCCCGTTACACCCCTGCACCCCAAGAATCAGAAACCCTGACTGCCTTGTCGCCGGCAAACCCATCGCCGGAAAACCCTCGACTCGTTATCACATCCCATCGCCTTCTCTGACTCCAGAAACTTTAAACCCCAAATCATCAACACCCCATCCTTATTCTTCTTCACCTTTCTTCTTCTCGCTTTCTTTTCTTCTCTTTACTTCGTGGATTAGTGTTTTCCGATTACCTCGTCTGAGCCGTGACCATGGCTGCCATTCCCGACGACCCTGAGGATGTTCCCAGATAGCGCGGTCGAGTTCTTGCCTTACCTGGTTCCATCCCGTGCTCGCGTGGACATGTCGCGACAAGTTCGCCGACGTAGGAAGTACCGTGCAGATCCGTTTCACTTTCCGATCGAGGCAAGTTAATCTTGCTACATGCTATTTAAATCATTATATACCTATCCTAATATATATCATACCTGTAGTTTAAGTATGTCACCCCATGCATCATTTTATAACATTTCGACGGTCCGTTTGCATCCGTTCACATTATTTCAGATTTAGAATTTGAAACCTAACTATTGCATTAGTTTGCTGAACCTACGTAATCACATTTACATGTTAGAACTCATAATTACGATTGTTTATAGCCACACCACCTTTTGTAGTTTTACTTTATCGGACGACCGATTGCATACATTTAGCCTTGTTCACATTCAGTTGCATCTATAGATTATTTTAATGCATATTTATATGATTTTATCATCCACTTGGGTAACACTGCATTCCTGAAATGTTAAAACCATTACTTAAACCAAACTGATGATCGTACAACTAAGTAGTTTAATCTGCACCTGTTGCTATCTTGTTACTGTGCCTATTTATTGTTCTGACAGTACCGTGCTTGTTATTTCATAACCATGATTATGCTAGTCGATATTAAGTATCCACATGTTATCTTGTACACCCTGACGTGACTTTTCTCACATATTACTTGACCTGACATGGTACCGTACACTCTTTACATGACATGACATCTAAATACACTACTCGACTTGACCTGATGTACCATGGCTTTACCCGTTACCTGATCTTGTGTCTAATGCCAACAAACCTGACATGTAGTCCTCCCGGACCGTTCCTGTTGTCTATGCAGACAAACCTGCTCTTACCTGATCCTGTGTTGGCATTAGTTCTTAATTATGGAATACCTGACTTGACACATATAACTTGGGAGCATGGGGAAATCAATAATGAAATCCTGATCTGTAACTCGACAGTTGCTCGCTTATACTGATCAGTTTTAGAGGCTAGGCCCGCCTCGTGACGATGCTCCTGACATCGTTGGTCTGTACTCCTTTCCTATTAGTGCCTAGCGGCACGTCTCGGTTTCAGCCCGAGAGTCTGTAGACCGTAGTCCCGGGCATGCACGGGATACTATTGAGTTACATCGATGATTCATCAAATTGATTTCAAAGACTTGAGAGTAGTTAACTCAATAGACCAGTTTAGATAACTTACTGCACATTACCCTTCACTGCCCTGGTTTATATTACTGTTACACCTGCTTTTCATTCATGTTTATATTTGCATCGCCTGTTACCCTGTTTATATTTTATTACTTGATGTTATGACGCGCTGACGTCTGGGTTTTGCATGGCCCAGATTCTCTACCTTTGTTGCAGACTGATCAGGAGTTTTGCCGCTGTTAGACCGAGCGGTAAGGATCCTGTTGGTATCCAGCCTTACTTTCCAGGTGTTTATTTGATCCTTTGCTTCCGCATACTATGTTATTTCTTGATTCATTTATTCTGGCTCATGGACATGTACTAGATAGTTCAGTTTACTTTCCTGTTCTTGATATCTCTACAGCCGTAATGTGACTTTGGAAGGATTTTTTCTATCCACAGGTAGCATGGTTGGCTATGTCATGTGCCCATCTTAGCGTACTCTGGGAAGCGGGGCGTGACAATTAATCTCATGGAAATACGAAATCCCAAAATAAAGGGTCAATAACAATAAATACTGGGCTCCGGCAATCCGGACTGGCCCTTAATATCATGGCAATGAATATATAAAAATACATGAAAAATCACAGTAATAAATGCAACATCTAACTAGCACAATAATAATATATCGGAACTATCAGCTAACAAGCGATAACAATGAACTGATATTCTCTAAAGTGTACGTGACATGGCAATTACCGATAATGATGTGTGTGAGCCGGCAAGTAAGTGTTCGTAGACATACGCATCATCGGTAATGGTGCCGGTGTCCTGACAGCATGGTTTCATAATAACAATAAAAGTACATTTAAATATGCAATGCGATGCGAACTGCAGAATGAATGCCAAATGAATAGTAAATGCAGCAATAATATGCGGAACATGAATAATGACGCAACAATTAAGAATCTACATTACTATATATGTGTCATACCGTTTTGCCATTTGAAATAATACGAATCGTGGTGTTTTGAAAATAGGGCTACAGTGTTTTTAAGAAAAAGTACATCCTTTGAAATATCCGTAGAATCTCTTGGCCTGTCTTTAAAATACTTACGATTCGGTCGTTTTGAAATAGGTATGACTCGAGTCTAGTCTAACATCTACAAGTAAACTACAGAACTAAATTAACAGGCTAATCGAAAAGGTAAGAAAACCACCTAAATCTGAGTCGATATATACATATATAAAATAGTCGGCGATCCTGCCTCAATAGTATCACGTACGATACTATATATCATATGATATTCTCGAGTCAAGAGTGCGGATCCATCATCAATATAGCTCGTACGGTAAATCTATCGTACGGCATCCCAAATCTGGGTACTGGTCAAATATCACATTTATCTCATTATTCAACTGGTGTCCTTATCATCATATATCATGAGCCGGGTACTGATCTACGTCTAGTACATACTGATACCATCAATAATATATACGCGTGTCTGAAAACACATCGCCTAAGGACCCGCTATAACAATCATGCCGTATCTCATAATACGAACCATATCATATCACCGATCTCGTGGCACCATGCCCAATCTCATCGACTCATCTCCAAATACCATGTACTATCCTCATCATCCAAGTATATGTATACGTATACACACACACACACACACAGTCCTATACCTATGCGTATATATATATATATATATATATATATATATATATATACACATATACACATATCCCCATATACACACAACTAAATAAAATGTATGCAAGTGTGTGTGCGTGTATGTAAACCTTATTTTAGGGTTTGCGACTAAGAAAGTAACTAACGACACTATCATCCAAGTCTTCTAAAGCAATTCTAGCTAAGTATACACATATTATAATACCATATAAGTATATATTTACATATAACCTAATGCATTCGCGTTCTATACTACGAACTGCGGGGGTGCTATACGCCATCCATCCGACTTCCCCCGTAGATATATATCTACTCACCTTGATTCTCGCTTGCTGGAGTCAATGACGCTACGCTCTCCTCATCGTCTCGAAATCTACGTGGGGGTACCTACATATATACACACAAGATATCGTAATCCGAAATCACGCACGAAAACCAAATCGGCATGAGTATCACACATAGGTTAAAACCTATAGTTTACACGTGCAAGAATGACCAAACAACCCTCGCAATTGACGTGCAAACGTCAAGTGATCAAGGTGAAACACAAATACCAAATTCCAAGTTTACAGAATTCACAAATCCAAATCAGAAATCATGAAAAACACTTCCAGATTTTACCCTAAGTGAAATTAGCCAATTTTGCATACATGGAGGGTCTATTTTACTGGAGATAAATCCCTTGACCAAACACTAACCCCCAATTCCCTTCTTTGGCCGCAATTTGCGGCCAGAAAGGATTTATTTGCGGCCTAAGTGAGGAAATAGGGGTTAGGGTTTCAAGGGTAGCTTCTAGAATGCCTGCTTGTATCACTGTATTTGCTAATAAATTTTCAGGTGTCCCGGGTGTTAGCAGATTTCTAAATAACCTCACAATTTCCAGAAAATCCAATATCGGCAGATTTTAAAGTTCGTGAATAGGGGGTTGTCTCTGGTTTTAGGTCCAATATACTATCACTAAGGGGTTTTAAGGTCACTACTAACTCAATTACACTAACTCAATTCAAGAATTCCTCAAAACCCTAACTTGGTAATTTCTAACCTCACTAAACATCACAATATCACTTCTAAACATGCATAGACACAAATGTGAATGAAATACTATGCTAATGGTGATGAAATTACCTCATTTGGCAACTCAAGAAAATTCTTGAGTTGCCCCAAGTGCTCAAAATCCGATTTTTCTTGGTCTAAAGTGCTTGTAGGGAGCTTGTGCATGTTTTATGTGAAGAGGAGATGGAGTTTTGATGAATTTTTGGTGGTGTTTTGTAGGGATAAAGTGGAGGTGGGAGATGAGGCAGCCATGGTGAGAGGGAGAGGGAAAAATGATGGAGGAGAGTGAAGAAACAAATGGGCATGGTTCACTTTGACCACTCACCCTCTCTCTCTCTCTTGCCCATCCCTCATTTCTTTACTATTTTCTTTTCTTTTCTTTTCCTATCTTTTCTTTTTCTTATCTTTTCCCTTTTATTTTAAAACCAAACATTCATGAAAAATAAGAAAAGCCATGCAAGAAAAATGTAACAATGTGTAATATGACATCGTGCATGTCATGTGCACAAATCAAGTTTAATGCACGATTAGTGATATTTAATCGCGATTAACACTAAAATAGAATATAATTAATCATAAAGAATTTATAATTTGCTTAAATCATATAAAACATCCACATTTCCGTAATTTCTATAAGTTTCCAAATATTTTTCAATTTATCGGTATTTAATTATACCGCATTATCAAAATATTTATAATATTTATTATTTAATTATAAAAATTCCCACAAATAATATTTTATTTTTCTGAAATTGTAACGACCCCAAAATCTTTATACATTTGTATTATCCCTCTTCAATAATATACCGTATTTATTTGTACTTGGTATTTTCTGTTTTCTCCTAAATTTATTATTATTTTATTCCTCAATCTATTATGTATATTTTTCTAGGTACAATTTCTTTTTCTTATATTTAAGTTTTTAACTTCTCATTCTTATTTTTCCATTCATAAATATTTAACCCAAATCTATTATTATTATTCTCTACAGCCTATCTAAAAAGCCCACTTTCTTTTTAAGAAACATCATATATTTAATTCTAATTAAATATGTGCATGAATAACCTTGTAGCTCATTGGTTAAGTCTTTGCATTGTTATTCCATAAGTCACATGTTCAAATCCCCATTCTTGCAATTATTTTTTATCATTTTTTATTCTTCTCATAACCTACAAATGAGACCTTTCATTTCCAAAATGAATGGTGACATTTCATTTCTCTTTTAATTCTCATGTTGAATGCATATATTATTATACATAATTCACCATTACACCATCTTTATTGTCCTCCTCTATCTTTTCCTTCCTCACATTTTTCTATCTCTCACTTCTCCCTCTTCACCTAGAATCCAAGAAGAAGAACATGAAGAAGTCTTCAAGAAAGTCTCGCTAGTAACGCGAGATTATTGGCGGATAGACAAGCCCGGTGACAATACCGGCTTGTGCATATAAGTCCCTTCTCCCTCCCTCCCTCCATCTCTTTATTCTTCTCTTTTCATATCTCGTGAACCCGTTTTTTTTTCCATATTGTAATCTTTAAGAGAAAAATAAACATAAACATATACATATATATAAGTCTAGATACATATGGTTATATATGGTTTAATAATATCTTATTGCCTTTTGTTCAAATTAAAGTGTTTTCAATTCTTTGTTCATGACTATAAATGTTTATTATGAGTAGTGAGAACATAGATTTTATGTCACAATATATTTACGATATCTCATGGAATCGGTTTGGTTATAAAAAGAAAAGATGAAGCTTGCATAAAAATACTAGTTAATCTTTTTGCCGATTTTAGTATACATATCAATATCTTTACCTTTAAAATAATTTTTAGAAATTAATTTTTACTTCTGGAAATTTCATGAAATTTACATATGATAGAATATATTATTTTTTTCATGCTGTAAAAATTTTAGATCGATCCGCATAACGGTTTATGAATTATATCGTTTTTATTCACTGATCGTAAAACAGAAAAATGCAGTTATCGGTCAACTTCTAAGACACATAACTTGGTATAAAGTTATCCAAATTGAGCAAACTCAGGTGTTTTTGATATCTACATCGAAAGATATATATTTTATTAGTTTTAAGTTTTTACTGAAAACCGACGTAAAATATAGAAAACCGTGTTACAATATTAAGTGACGGATCTGGACAAAATCTGTTCCGATTCGCACACTGTTTTTAAATTGGACATAACTCGAACACCCGATGTCCGTTTGTGACAAACTTTAGATGTGTAGATGTATAATTGATAGAACTATAATTTTATGTATATTATATTACTTAGAAACACATGGAACAACCCAATATAGGTTTTGCAATATAACATATAGTTGTTATCCAGAAATCTGAATTTCTGTTTTAAACGCTGATGTTAAAATGATCATAACTAGAGTTTCAGGAATCCAAATCACATGAATCTTGGTGTTTTGGATAATTATATTGAAATACCTACAATTTTATAATAATTTTCTTAACCTAAAACCTGATGGAAATTGACCGAAACTATGTTTTAAAAATATGTGACGGTGCCGAATAGATTCTGATCTGTTTTGCGCGACGATACGAAAACAGATATATCTCCCAAACCGGTAGTCGTATTTAGGTGAAACTGGAACTCACGCATGAAAAACACTTAGAGCCATATTTTTGTTTATATTCTGAATTCGTTCGACTTGATTAATTAGTCATACATAATATTTCTTTACAGCATTATTTATGGTAGTTACTCGAATAATATACTTGACTCATTTCATGCTCTTCGAACATGCATACATATTTATCTTGATTTTTAAATTATTGTATGTACATAAAGACGATAATTAAATACTTGAGGTGTATTTTGAAAACAATACAAAATTATTTTTACATAAAACCCCCTCAAGTTCTATAAATTACCCTAAGGACCCTAGTAAATATAGGTTTAAGAAATAATCAAGATTTCGATTTACGTTTATAATTGTCTGACTCAGGTTTGAGTCTGATTATATCTGACTTGAATATGATTCAAGTACAATCTACAATCTACAATATTCTAATTCAATATGAACACATGAATCCATGAATCCAATTATCAATCTATACAACTTGACTGAACCGAAGCATTGATATACATTCCATTTACATGGTTCTCCAGTTATTCCATTTACATGATTCTACGGTTGCATCCGTTTACTAATATCATGGTTTCGGTCAGTCAATCAATTATACAATTTATACAGTTACAATACAAGACAAATAATACAATCAAAACACTACGGGGTTTAAGGGGTAGATTGGTACGGAAGGTGTTAAAGGTGGCACGAGACGGTAAGATTAAGACACCTAACATGAATCCAATTGCCGTTGTTCCGGATTGTATAACGGAGCGTTGTACTTCCATTTGCCCTGGTCTCTAGCATACTGAGACCCCTCTCGTATACACTGGTATTCTTCTGTACCAAACTACAAACAATATCGTTAATACAACATTATAACAATATAATACAATATTAAAAGCTACTCTCTCTCTCTTCTTCTTTTCTACTTCTCCCTTATCTTTGGGACTTACCGAGCGATCTGTTCGCTGACGACATTCTATTTCTTTCTTCTTTGAATGTCGTCAGGTGGTTTGGACCCGACAAAGATCGAGCCATCTGCAGAAGACTTGGATCAGCTTACTGAAGAACCAGAGCTCTAGTTTCATTGTACACTTTCCATTCAGTACTTTTCATTTCCTGTCATTCCATTGTTTAGGCATCATTTTTATTCCAGTTGTATTTCCTTTTCATGTATTGTACAAAAGAATGTTAATAAATAAAAGTTGCTGTTTTTATTATACCTTGCCTCTTGTGTATTTTCTTTTATATTGCTTAGTTATGCTTAGCGTATTTGCTTCTGAGTAAATACGTAGCGGGCCAGTCGCGTCCCCTTTGCCATATACCGAGAAGCGGGGCGTGACAGAAATGTTACAATATGGCACTCTAGATCTGTACTCCCTGTCCGTATTCAACCCAGGTGATAATTTCGATGAAAGTATGAAGTGCGCCCCTAAAAGGGTAGACACATGCTTTGCCTTCTCCATCATAATTCGAGTGAGAAATTTCTCGATATACTATTTCTGTCGCAGACGCAACTCACTACGCTTCCTCTCCCTGACAATCTCCATGTCAAGTATCTTCTTCGCAGCCCCCAAATCTTTCATCTTGAACTCCTGACTCAACTGCTATTTCAACCTGTTGACATCTGACATGTTGTGTGATACCATCAACATATCGTCCACGTACAATAAAAGATAAATTCGGGACCCATAGTTTAGTAGCCTCATATAAACGCACCGATCCTTAATATTTCTTGTGTAAGTCTACGGTAGCGCTCCGGCCGTCTTTCCGAGGCCAAATGCGGAACAAAAACTTTTTACAGAATTGGCGCTAACGCAAACTTAAAATCCGGATCGTTCTATTAACCGTAAACTAATATACTGTAATAGGGGATTTAGAGATTATACCGATTGATCCGCGTCCTTCGGTCTTTAAGCTCTGTCCCTAGCATGTTGCGGATGCGCCGACGAACTTCGCTTCCCGATCTCGCTCGATCTACGGTCTCCTCCTCGCCGAATACTGCGCCACATCAACGAATCTTTATACGGGCTCCCGCCTCTGAACCGAGGCAACTCGGACACGAAGTTTGCTAGCCGACGTGTCCAAGGTTGCTGTAGAATAAGTGTAGAACGCTTTGTCTCGAGGGTTAATCGAAGTTGCCACAATGGAGGAGATTATGAAATGAGCTTTGGATTTTTGGTGTTGCAATGAAATGAAAAATCACTCACACACAAAGAAATGGGGCTGCCTCTTAGTGCTCTCGGCCAAGGCCAGAGGAAAGAATGGAGTGAGTTTTTGAGCAAGGAAAAATGGGGTGATACTTAGCAAAAAATCCTCACAAAATATCCTAAGTAATCCAAAACCAATTAATGCTCACAATAATGCACAAATCAATCCATGTACATCTAGAATGAGCAAGAAGCTGCTGGAGAACCAGCCACCGCAAAAAAAAACCCTCCATTTACTAATCTGCATATTTGCAAATAAGCCCCCTCACAATACAAATTTCAGCCAATGAAGGAATGAAAAAAATGGCCGAAACGGAATGCAAACTGACAACTTCAAAAAGCGGTCCCGTAATAAATTATAGGATAACCCCGCAACTGTATATACATACCCGTATTGGTATTCCGACCGAATACAAATGCAACGAGACAATATCTACACAGTATAATATTAGGATCCGGTTTAAACCAAAGCCCACTAGTATTATCTGTCCGAACCATGATACGTACACAAGTGCACGCGTATGTTCGAACCCTGCCATAAAACCATACGGCCTATACAACGTTTCGCCTGAACTGGGAAACTTTCTGTGGGAGACTCTAAAGACTCGTCAATACCCTGGCAGTGGGTTTAACCACAAGCCGTCAGTGGTACTAGCTGTACGTAACGGCTGCCCATATACTGAGTGAAAGGGAGTCCGATGAGCGAACTCATCCTGAAACCCTACTGAGCCTATGTGTGACAATATCCGTACAGTCCGGTCTGTTCGTCTATGAGTATCACATATCGGGCCTAGGAAGCTGGTAAACATTAGACCCCCAAAAGCGGTATAAGTCGTGTCAGAGTGTAGCCCAAAAAAACCCTGAGATACTACTGGAATACCTACCAGTAAATCTTGTTTGCCATGGCCATGGACTTCGTGTAATAGCTCTCCTAAGCACAGCACGATCTCACTCCTAAAGTTGGGAGAGACGAATCCCCTGCCGATCTGCTCACTGCCTCCATGTGGCTCGGGACTGTACCCAACTAAAACCTGTTTGCACGACTCTTTTGAGCCGTGGTAGGGTAATAATCAAAGCACAGTGGGAACTCATACGAGACAGATGATGATCTCAGGTCGATAGACTAACCTGTACACATGTCATCTGGGAATTGCTATCCGACGACAGGTTTCAAAAACCAGCTAGCATATTCCCGGCGAGTCCTGTCCGGTGTACTCACAACCCAATGAGCACTTGTATATATCTTAGGTGAACCAACTGACACCAATGGCTTGTGAGACCGGCCATCGCCCCTCGTCGGGGTCTCGACTGTATACACTAGTCTACTCCGGAGTATCGATGCCTTATCTCGAAACTCCCGCGACTAGGGACCACTTTTAAGGATGTGCTTATAGACTACCCAACTCTCACGTATATGATCGCCATCATACTGTTGGTAGTCAAGCAAGAATCCTATGGGCTCTATCAACGTGCAATAGTGATATATCATGCCACCTAAAGCAGTACACATATGATAAAGATAAACCAGATAGCTTACTATCATCTTGAGTAAGACTGTCTTACCGGTATAGGTCCTCCCTCAATCACTGCAATCACGTGCCCGCGGTCCAATAATTGACTTTGAGGGCACTATATCCAACAATCTCCCACTTGCATTTAAGGCTAATTATTGCGATGTCGCATACTCACAGCTCGTGTGATACCGAACACCCAACTTCTCTACTAATCAGTGTCACAAAGCTCGTTTGTAAAACTATTGTGTTCGAGAAATAGCCTCAGTGAGTGGATCCGCTCTGATGTTTCATTCTATGTCTCTCTTAATCTCAAGTTCGTGGAGAAAGCCATCTCCCAAAATGAGCAATACCTGTCTTAGAATTTTTCTGGATATCTGATGGGACCTAGTTCACGAATGAACTCCAAATCCAAACTTCTTAGACTGTATCGTCAACTGAACCTTATCAGTATCCTGCGCCATGCCTCTCTCAGTATCTACTTGGACCATCTGTCCAAACTACTGCCCCTCGTCAGAGGGAAAACTATAACTCTGACAGTCACTTTGTCATCCATTGGAAGCCTGGAATGATAATTGTCTCCCGAAGGAGGCTATCATTATCATATCCCTAGAACATCCACTTATGTTCTAAAACTGCCACCGAACGTTTCTCCAGGATTGGACCAATATCAATTTATTGCATCTAGTGCAAAAACAACATCTGGTGTAGTACTTGACATCTCACGATCAATTCAATTTCCTAAGCAAATGATCTGCCAATCATGCACATCTCTCTCCCTTTTAGTCTGTAAGACACCTTTAGAGAGGGTGACTCCATCACCTGATGGTACACCCCCATGCCAGGAGTCGTCCATTCTAAATACCTTTAGAATGCCGTCTAAGTACCCAGATTGGGAAACTACCCAAATCTAGATCTAAAACCATAGATCTAGTAAGCAGAATGTCTGATATAATATCCATATCCTATATGGAGAAACTACTGTGTGACAACCACAGTATACCGATCGTAGTATAGGAATTTTACTTCCTACTCTGTGTATGTCATCCAAATACCAGAACATCACACCCTACTACTTTCTTAACAGATCCATCCCCTATTCCGACGAAGTCAAAGCCCATGACTGTCACATAAAAAATAGATGATCTTTCTCCATTATATATGCTTTAGTCTATAAATAGACACAAGCTTCTTGTCCACTATGCTTCCGCTGCTCCCACTGACTACGACAACCCTCTGGCAAAATAATATACACGTGCACTTCTAAAACCAGTTTAGAACGACGCTATACTTATCCTCCTGCCGGGTCTCACAGTCTGGAACAGTAGTAATGGCAAGTCTGGGTAAACAAGAACCTCCCTGTCACTGTCCTTGAGCCTACCAGAGTACCTCTCAGGTGTCTGAGGTTACCCTCCATATCTGCGGAGTGGCTAATGGAATGTCAAACCCGATTGAATGTTTAGGTCCTATTAAATTTTTCGTAATCGTTTGCGGTTCTGGAATCTCTTCCAGTTCTACCATACTCCCACTACTGTTTTCTGAAAAAATCCATTTTACTAAAACTGTGGCGAGTCAAGAACAATATCACTATTGATCTTCCAGATGGTAGAAAGTCAACCCTCGTCAAAACTAGGGTCAACCCACAAACTGCCATTACAGAAACGTGCCTTGAGTTATCCAGAGTCTGGTTTTAAGCATAAGTCGGACAACTCCATATACCTTAACATCGTTAAGATATGATCCATTCTATATACAATATAGAAATAGAGGCACCGATTTAATTGGAACCAGATTCAAATCATGCAGCTGTCTCTAGTGCATGTCAACTAAATGGAAAGAGGCCAATCAGCATTACTCAACTTAGGAGTGCATCCAATTATGAGTAACATGAAAGAGAAGCAAGTTCTCTAAAACATTACTATTAACTAAATACCATATACAAGTATCTATATCTTCGATCACCTTGAAAAATCCCGATACTTGCTACACCTGTCTCTACTTTATTCTTATACCTATAACTTCTCAAAACTTAGATCTTGTATTTCTACGAAACACATGTCTAAAACTAGAAAAATCACAAGTAAACAGAATATAGTACGAGGACCTAACCCTTTGTCCTAATGGACACTGGACAACATACAATACTTTGTATAAGTCCCCTGAGTTTAATAACTCAAACCCTGTGCGTCATAGGTTGAAAACTGTACCCAGGCGATTTCCTCAAATATCACCAATTACAACGAATTCCAATATAATGAGGATGATCACCTAATTCCCAATAACTTACTCCCACTCATCATCTGTAAAACCATACAGATGTGAGAATCATACCTGGTAAATACATATACTCTGGAGCAAGGATTGATTGGGAAATCAGTTTTCTATTAACAATACACAGTGAAACTGAAACATGAATATGTTCCGAAAGGGTTTCCGGGTATTCCTAGTAATGCCTCTTCCATTATCCAGATTCATGACTGTAACCGTATATTTCTTTTGCCACCTCTCCAAATCCCTTTATTTGTCTTTAGTCGTTACCTTCTGTACACCATCGTTAGGCTTAATGGTTTTCTTCCTTCCATACCGTTCGGCACCAGCCTATGATTTGGAAGAAGACTATCCAATAAGCATAATAGGTGTACTATCGTAATTTTGGGAGTACTCGCAACTTGAGAGAAGGTGATGATAAAAAACAACTGAATAAACCTTATTCTATTTCTCCTGAACCAGAATCCATCTCCGAACTGGAACAAGTTCCATCGAGTTCGTATATAACCTTACGATGGATTATCCAAATAACTGTGGATTTTCGTAGTGATACGGGGTGTTCTGGAGAAATACAAAGGTGAAGTAGGAGTGGCGATGAAATACTCGGTTTTGTCGTGAATAGCAGTCGCAATTTACTTTGCCCTCTTTCTAATCCCTTTATTTGTCTTTACTTGTTACCTTCTGTACACCTCCGTTAGGCTAATTGGTTTTCTTCATTCCATACCTTTCGATACCTGCCTATAGTTTGGAAGAAGACTATCCAATAAGCATAATAGGTGTACTCTCCTAATCCTAAGAGTACTCGCAACCTGAGAGAAGGTAAAAGGAAAAGATAGATGAATAGTCCTATTCAATCTCTTCAGAACCAGAATCCATTCTCGAATCTGGAATAAGTTCCTTCGAGTTCGTATATAACCATACGATGGATTTATCCAATGGAAGTGGATGTCCGTAGTGATACGGGGTGTTCTGGAGAAATGCAAAGGGTATAAAAAAGAGTGGCAATATTGTATGCAACTAAGACAATCCAAAAGCCAGTGTTTTAAGAAAGTTCGGTTAACTTGGTTACTTAGTCATAGTCCAGGGTCGGGCCATGGTCGCTGCCAAAGAGAGAGAGAAAAGAAACACTCTGCGTGCACTCTAACCTAGATCAGAATGGTTATCACTTTATATAATCAGGAAACCTCCCACTGTATCCTCAAATTCTCCTCCAAACCTGAAAGAAGAATTAGTCGGGATCACCCGAGGAGTAAACCAATTCATCAGTGGGAATCGGGATCCAACTATCATCGCATGATAACCTGATGGAATCCACTCACATTATCACACTCCAGAAGGTATGCGCATGCTTGGCAAGTTTCAGTTTCTTTAGAAACTTCCGATGTGATTTTTTACCCCATGCTCTTATGACCTTGACGAAGGCCAACATATCATAAGTCACATGTCAAGTTCTACCCGTCATTATCCAGGTTAATTTGAACCCACCCGTACATACCCTTGACGAAGGCCAAAATAGTAGTACGACTGTCCCAAACCAACGCATCTATCTATGCAACAGAAAAGTAATAAATAGCTACCATACACTATACCTTGACGAAGGCCAACATACATAGCATGAATACTAAGTGCTACCCGTCTGAAATGACGGAGGGCTACGAATGGTTTTTGGCGAAAAACTTTTAATGTAATAAACTTGATATCGTTGAAGGAACCATATAGCTTTTATAAATATATAGTGGCGAAAACCTTTGCTAAAGAGGTCACTTCCGGTGAAGGGATCTCGGCTCTTTCCCCGTAGAATGAGGTGCAGGATATTCCAACTGAATACCGCGATGCAAAGCAAAAAGTAATCGACTATAGTGAAGTTATTACCCTGACGCAAACCTCTGTCCAAGGGGTCACTCCCGATGAAGGGATCTCGGCCCTTGCCTCGTCGAATGAGGTGCTGGATATTCATAACCGAATGCCTCTGTGCAAAACAAATGAAAGCGTCTTTGCAATAACGGCTTTTTAAAAAAATGTTCCAACAACATCTGTACAGGTCTGTTTTCCTTTGCATTGATACGAATCAACGCTGTCCCATCAATTAATCACACCAATAAAGAACGAAAATAAAATGTACGTATATGCCATCCGCATTCACCACTGGGTCCCGTCATCACCCGTTAGGTTACTTAACTAACGACAGAGCGGGAACAGGACTAGCGCGGGTGTAAAAAATATACAACATCTACTAGTATATATATCAATATATAATAATCGCTCAAGGCGTGATAAATGCAACATTACAGAAAAGTAATAAGCATCACAGAATAATACAGATAAGCTGGGATCCCCGAGTTTCATAGAGCTACAAATGAAACCCGACGTTCCCCTGTCGTGTAGATAGCCTGTGCAATGAAAACCTAGACCCCTACGAGTGCGGCAAGTTACCCGCCAAAGCCAGAAGTGAGGCAGCCCCTTCAACAACGTGAATGGACCACCCAACACTTCACGGAATCCGGTAACTTGAGCACCCCTCCTTGGGTCAACCTAGTACAGGAAAGAAAATATATACAACGGGTACATCGATCTTAACCCGGTCGTGCCCCAAAAAAAATAATATACAAACAGGCAGTGACGGCAGTCGACATGTCGGACGCTCGCCCCCCAATATCAAATGTACAAATATATCCAAACTGCACTACCATTGCACGCAAGCTATCCACCACGACAAATCCGCAACATCACAGCACAACATAGAACATCAACATGAATGTCACGTTCGCAAATCCGTCTAAAAGAGCTATAGCAATTAGATAAGATTTACCGCTCGAATGTCATTCACGGTCACAGATAATAATATAATGCACTGCAAAACTTTAAACAATTTTAGAAAATATCGACTTCGAAATAACCTTGAATAGCCCAAACAACTTGATAAAAACCATATCCAAAATGGGCCAAATAAACAACACCACAGAACCAAAAACCCAGAGACCAGAACATCACCCAAAACACCAACACCAATGGCCAATGCAGGGCCGGCCTTGCCGGAAAAATACACTTGGGGATCGGCCAAAATCCGGCGAGGGAGGTCCGTGTTTGGGGTGTGTTCTTGTGTCATCTCGAGTAGCCTTCTGCACTTGTTTAAAAAATTTTACTGGCACTTTTGAAAAACAACAGAGAACAGATATTCCGTGGCATCGTTTGGGTTTTGTTCCATTTTCAATACTTTAACATTGTCTAAACTAACTAGTAGACGGTTAATAGTTTGGCTCTGATACCATTGTAAGTCTACGGTAGCGCCCCAGCCGTCTTTCCGAGGCCAAATGCGGAACAAAATATTTTTAAGAACTGGCGCTAACGCAAACTTAAAATTCGGATCGTTCTATTAACCGTAAACTAGTATACTGTAATAGGGGGTTTAGAGATTATACCGATCGATCCGTGTCCTTTGGTCTTTAAGCTCTGTCCCTAGCATGTTGCGGATGCGCCGACGAACTTCGCTCCCCGATCTTGCTCGATCTACGGTCTCTTCCTCTCCGAATACTGCGCCACATCAACGAATCTTTATACGGGCTCCCGCCTCTAAACCGAGGCAACTCGGACACGAAGTTTGCTAGCCGACATGTCCAAGATTGCCGTAGAATAAGTGTAGAACGTTTTGTCTCGAGGGTTAATCGAAGTTGCCACAATGGAGGAGATTATGAAATGAGCTTTGGATTTTTGGTGTTGCAATGAAATGAAAAATCACTCACACACAAAGAAATGGGGCTGCCTCTTAGTGCTCTCGGCCAAGGCCAGAGGAAAGAATGGAGTGAGTTTTTGAGCAAGGAAAAATGGGGTGATACTTAGCAAAAAATCCTCACAAAATATCCTAAGTAATCCAAAACCAATTAATGCTCACAATAATGCACAAATCAATCCATGTACATCTAGAATGAGCAAGAAGCTGCTGGAGAACCAGCCACCGCAAAAAAACCCCCTCCATTTACTAATCTGCACATTTGCAAATAAGCCCCCTCATAACACAAATTTCAGCCAATGAAGGAATGAAAAAAATGGCCGAAACGGAATGCAAACTGACAACTTCAAAAAGCGATCCCGTAATAAATTATAGGATAACCCCGCAACTGTATATACATACCCGTATTTGTATTCTGACCGAATACAAATGCAACGAGACAATATCTACACAGTATAATATTAGGATCCGGCACAAGTGCACGGGTATGCTCGAACCCTTCCATAAAACCATACGGCCTCTACAACGTTTCGGCCGAACTGGGAAACTTTTCGTGGGGGACTCTAAAGACTCGTCAATACCCTGGCAGTGGGTTTAACCACAAGCCGTCAGTGGTACTAGCTGTACGTAATGGCTGCCCATGTACTGAGTGAAAGGGAGTCCGATGAGCAAACTCATCCTGGAACCCTACTGAGCCTATGTGTGACAATATCCATACAGTCCGGTCCGTTCGTCTATGAGTATCGCATATCGGGCCTAGGGAGCTGGTAAACGTCAGACCCCCAAAAGCGGTATAAGTCGTGTCAGAGTGTAGCCCAAAACACCCTAAGATACTACTGGAATACCTACCAGTAAATCTCGCTTGTCATGGCCATGGACTTCGTGTAATGGCTCTCCTAAACACAACGCGATCTCACTCCCAAAGTTGGGAGAGACGAATCCCCTGCCGATCTGCTCACTGCCTCCATGTGGCTCGGGACTGTACCCAACTAAAACCTGTTTGCACGACTCCTTTGAACCGTGGTAGGGTAATAATCAAAGTACAGTGGGAACTCACACGAGACAGATGACGATCTCAGGTCGATAGACTAACCTGTACACATGTCACCTGGGAATTGCTATCTGACGACAGGTTTCAAAAACCAGCTAGCATATTCCCGGCGAGTTCTGTCCGGTGTACTTATAACCTAATGAGCACCTGTATACATCTTAGATGAACTAACTGACACCAATGGCTTGTGAAACCGGCCATCGCCCCTCGTCGGGGTCTCGACTGTATACACTAGTCTACTCCGGAGTATCGATGCCCTATCTCGAAACTCACGCGACTAGGGACCACTTTTAAGGATGTGCTTATAGACTACCCAACTCTCACGTATATGATCGCCATCATACTGTTGGTAGTCAAGCAAGAATCTTATGGGCTCTATCAACGTGCAATAGTGATATATCATGTCACCTAAAGCAGTACACGTATGATAAAGATAAACCAGATAGCTTACTATCATCTTGAGTAAGACTGTCCTACCGGTATAGGTCCTCCCTCAATCACTGCAATCACGTGCCTACGATCCAATAATTGACTTTGAGGGCACTATATCTAACATCTTGTGTATCCAATCGCCGACATAAACTGATCAAATCGCTTGTATCACTGTCTCGGAAACTGCTTCAAACCATAAAGCGTATTCTTCAATTTGCAAATATAGCCATCCTTGCCATCAACTACGAACCCTTCTGGCTGATGCATATAAACATCCCCCTCTATCGCAACTCTCCAAGTAGGAAAATCAGTAAACTGCATAGCCAGTTACAGATAGGCTTGTAGGGTGTTTTTCGTCACCCCATTGAGATGAGAATACGCGCACGCTTGTCAGGCGCATTACAGATTCCCCCTGCCTAGGATAGGCTGGGGTTTATTGATTGTGGAGATCCGAATCTCCGGCAGTCGCGGACTAAGCTGCCGTTAATTACCCCTCGCCTTTGGAGCGAGAGAACCTTCGATTGACAGGTCAAACAGGTCATGCGAACTCAATGTGCAGTGTTGTGTTTTGAAGGGGTTTTGGATATATCGGGGGCCCCGCAGAGTTTTTATGGGGGACAGTGTTGTATAGTATGTGTGTGTGTGTGTGTGTGTGTGTCTCTCTCTATATATATATATGGGAAAAGGGCATCCAAATAATGCGTGGAAGAAAGCGCCAGGGCGCTAGCGCTTTGGGCGCTAGCGCCTCACGCGCCAGGCACGTGAGCGCTCGGGCGCTAGCGCCTCACGCACCAGGCACGTGGGCGCTCAAGCGCTAGCGCCTCACCGGCCAGGCTTGTGGGCGCTCGGGCGTTAGCGCTTTGGACGTTAGCGCTTTGAGTATAAGGACGCTAGCGCTTTACGTGCCAGGCATGTGGGCACTCGGGCACTAGCGCTTTGGGCACTAGCGCCTCACGTGCCAGGCATGTGGGCGCTCGGGCGCTAAGCGCTAGCGCTTTGTACGCAAAGGCGCTAGTGCCTCACGAGACAAAAAGGGACTTGGTCCCTGCAATGGGAGTTGTACTCCCAGAAAGGAACACTTATTTTTTTTTGTGTGTGTGTGTGTATGAGGAGTTAAACTCCTAGGATATTTTGAAGTTGACGAAGGGGGCTTCTACCCCTGGAGCCCTGGATCTTCCCCAAAGTGGGGTCTTTGGAGATGGGTCTCCTTCTTCCTCCTTTGTTGGCTGTATCTTGAAGAACAAGAAATATGAGATTTTAAAAATCTCTCCTTTCTGAGACCTGATGGAAGATCTGAGTTCCCCTTTGTGGGTTTTGTGGTGAAAAACTATTTAGTTTTGGAAAAGAAAGAGTTAAACTCTTGATATAATTCAAAAAGAAGAAGAAGGTTTAGAGCCTTGAGGAAGGAGAAGGAGGCACAAGAACCCTAATCTTTTTTGTGAGGAATGAAAAGTGTATTAGATATTTTCATCATGTTGCCTTATATAGGCCTACATATTTACATATAGCCCCTTGGGTTTTACAAAATGGCATTTTGCCCATCCCATGGCTCATGTGCCATTTCTTTTTGCACATAAGCCATGGGCTTTACAAAAATATGGCTTTATGCCCATTTAGCTTACATTCATGCATAAAAAATTACTTAAAAATTATTTATTACATGATTTCATTTTGGCATGGGGGGCTGGCCACGGGCTCGACTTGGGTATGGGCCCGCTTCACCTGGGCGTGGGCCCACCTGGCGTGGGGTTGACCTTGACTTTGACTTGGTCAACCGGGGTGCAAATTTTGACCCTAACAAAATGCCCCCATCAATAAATGCACATCGCATATTTGAGTTGTGTGCATGAAATTGATGGATCTTGAAGCCGGATTTTGAGGTGGAACATCATTCCGGGGGCGGAGAATCCCTCAGGGAGCATGATTCCAGGGATTAGAGCATCATTCTGAAGAGCGGAGCATGATTCCGGGGATCAGAGCATCATTCCGAAGAGCGGAGTATGATTCCGGGGATCGGAGCATCATTCCGAAGAGCGGAGCATGATTCCAGGGATCGAAGCATCATTCCGAAGCGCGGAGCATGATTTCAGGGATTGGAGTATCATTCCGAAGAGCGGAGCATCATTCCGAAGAGCGGAGCATGATTCTAGGGATTGGAGCATTATTCCGAAGAGCGGAGCATGATTCCAGGGATCGGAGCATCATTCCGAAGAGCGGAACATCATTCCGGGGATCGGAGCATAATTCCGATGAGCGAAGCATGATTCCAAAGGGTCGGAGCATAACTCCGTCGAGCGGAACATGATTCTAAGGGGTCGGAGCATAATTCCGAAAAGTGGCAGACATTCTGACCGAAGCATAATTTCGATGCAGAGGTTGATTCCCAGGCGAAGCATAATTCCGACAGGGAATGCAGGTACTTCGAGGCGAAGTATGATTCCGACACGGGGTACACTCTGAGACGAAGCATGATTCCGACTTAGAGCTTGCTGGTTGACTTGATTCCGAGGCGGAGCTTAATTCCAACGGGGAGGTCGCTGGTTGATTCCGACCCGAAGCATAATTTCGACAGGGAAGGTAGATATCCCGAGGCGAAGCATGATTTCTACACGGGGTGCACTCCGAGACGAAGCATGATTCCGGCGCAGAGCTTGTTGGCCGACTTGATTCCGAGGTGGAGCTTAATTCCGACGAGAAGGTCGCTGATTGATTCCGAGCCGAAGCATAATTCCGACAGGGAAGGTAGATATCTCGAGGCGAAGCATGATTTCGACACGGGGTACACTCTGAGACGAAGCATGATTCCGGCGCAGAGCTTGTTGGTCGACTGGATTCCGATGCGGAGCTTAATTCCGATGAGGAGGTCGCTGGTTGATTCCGAGCCGAAGCATAATTCCGACAGGGAAGGTAGATATCCCGAGGCGAAGCATGATTTCGACACGGGGTAAATTCTGGGACGAAGCATGAATCCACCGCAGAGATTGTTGGTTTGATTTGATTTGGGTTGACATCAGCATCGCTATACTGGAATATGGTACCAGAAGCGAATCATCATTTGCCATGAGTGGATTTGAGGATTTTGGTTTTTGTTTGGCATTTGCATTGCTGCACTGGAATAATGCCAGGAGCAACTCATCATTTGCCCCGAGAGGCTTTGAGAATTGATGGCTTAGGAGGCAGGTTTAGATTCCTATCACCTAAGGCTTTTCAATTTTATAGGCCGTAAGAGTCCCATAAAAACATTTTCTCCCTACGAGTTGAAAGGATCTCGTAGGTGTATTTTCTCCTTATGAGTCATGGGGACTCCTAAGTGTGTTGCTCTTTTGTGAGTCGTAAGAATCTCACGCGGGAATTTTCTCCTCACAAAGTCGAGAGGATTTTGCGAGTGCATTTTATCTTTTTTTTACGAGTTTGCACCCTTTCGGGTTTTCACAAACTAGCCGGCAGTCCTGCTGTTTTTACTCACGGAGCCCTTTCGGGTTTTCATCCGTGCCAATTTTGTTTGTGGACATACCTTTTTTTTGTGGGACTTTGAATGTGGTCTCACCGGTAGGACTTGGGAGAGATTGGGATTGTTTTACGCTCGTGGATTGTATACGGTTTTGCAGGATGTATGATCCAGACCGTAGGGCCGGAAAATTTTCGGGACTTTGTTGGCGTCTGCATCGCTGCACTGGAATATGGTACCAGAAGCGACTCATCATTCGCCATTGGGGTATGGGATTTGGAATTTGGTTGGCGTCTGCATCGCTGCACTGGAATATGGTACCAGGAGTGACTCATCATTCGCCATTGGGGTATGAGATTTGGAATTTGGTTGGCGTCTGCATCGCTGCACTGGAATATGGTACCAGGAGCGACTCATCATTCGCCACTTGGCTATTGGGAAGCGATGGATTAGGAGACACGTTTAGATCCCTATCACCTAAGGCTTTTCAATTTTATGGGCCGTGAGGGTCCCGTAAAAGCATTTTCTCCCTACGAGTCGAAAGGATCTCGTAGATGTATTTTCTCCTTAGGAGTCGTAAGGACTCCTAAGTGTGTTTTTCCTTTGTGAGTCGTAAGGATCCTACGAAGGTTTGTTCTCCTCATGTATCGTGAGGACACATGAGTGGGTCTTCCCAATGGACCATAATTCTAAGGGCGGAGAACAGCCGCGTAACTGGTGATCACGGTGGGGCATGGGTATAGTGAGAATTATTTGAGCCTGTGGATTGTATACGGTAGTCAATTTGGGGACTAACCGTAGGGCTGGAAGAATTTTGGGGAATTGGATTTTGATTGGCGTCTGCATCGCTGCACTGGAATATGGTGCCAGGAGCGACACATCATTCGCCGTTATTTTGTTTTTTTTGTTTTTGTTTTTTTTTATTTTTTTTTTGTTTTACCACGATTGCACTATCATTTCAGATTTTCTTATCGCGAAGGTCGCGATTGCCTTATCATTTCGGGTTTTATTCGCGGTTGCCCTATCATTTCATCTTTATTTTCATATTTATTTTACTCGCTGATTTTTATTGCGAGTTGCCCTATCATTTCGGCTTTTTCTTTCTTTCTTTTATTTACACATTTTTTTTGTTTATTTACATATTCTTACATTCCCAGTTTAACGACTTAGAGGTCGTTTATTCCCAGTTTAATGACATGGTGGTCAGCTGTTCCTAGTTTAATGACGTGGTGGTCGACTGTTTTCAGAGAAAGGAAGATGTCTGAGAGAATCAGTTTCACGAAGAACTTCGGTCTCCGTTTGTATGAAATTGGCGGTCGCAGCTGGACTGTTTGTTAACACGCCTTTAGACAGTTCTATCTCTCCTGCATTGTATTGCTTTTTGACCCAATCTTTGAAGACGAAGCAGTCCTCAATGGCATGACCTATCACTCTGTGATAGAGGCAGTATTTGGGGTCGTCGGTCATATTCGCTTCCTGCGGTCTTTTTGACTCTGGCAGTTGTAGACCGTTCTTCAGGGTGTCTTTGAATATTTTACGGATTTTGTCCCTTCTGAAGGAATAGACCTTATCTAGCTTTTTTTTCAGTGGAGATTCTCCTCCCTCTCCGAACACTGGCTTTCAAGGCTGGTTGGTATTAGGCTCGCTCATCCCTTGCTTATTTCGGTTAGCCGAAGTGTTAAAAGATACAGAATCGTCGGAATTTCCGTCTTTGCGATTATCGTCCTTTCGGTTTCTCTAGGATCTATTGTTATTTTGGGAATCCGAGGAGGACTCCTGTTTTGAGCGCTCCAACATCTGTACTTTTCTGGTCAGTTCTTGGAATGTTTTGAGACCCGCGGTGCATAGAAACGGGGCCATCCAATTGTTGAGATTTCCGATGAGGAGACTGACAGATTGGTCCTGCTCTATCGGCGGTTCACATTTGATGAGAGATTGCGCCATCGGGTTATAAAATCCGTGCTGCTTTCGTTGTTCTTTGGCTTGGTCCTTACGAGGTCGGCGATGGTGATCTTATCGCTGACGCTCATGAACCTCTGCCGAAACAGAGACTCCATTTGGATGAAAGTTGTGACGGAGCCATCCGGTATGCTCGCGTACCAGTCGAAAGCAACATCAGCCAAGCTATTAACGAACCGGCGGAGGAGAAGCGCGTCATTGCCCCCAGTATTCCCGCATGAGGCTTTAATGTGGGCAATGTGCTGATTCGCATTTCCCGTCCATCAAATCTTCCGAATTTAGGGATGACATAGCCGCTAGGAAATTCTACCAGATCATACTGAGCAGGATATGGTTTCCCGCTACTGCTAATATCTTTTTGCGCTTCAGCTTCAGCTACCAATGTTTTGACTTTGTTGGCAACCAAATCCATGATTTGATCTTGAGTTAGCGGGCTACTGTCATCAGTAGCCAAGACATTTCCCGAGATAGGATGCGACTGACTTTTATGCGGTCCGTCCACCTTTGGATTTGAGGGAATAGGCGTTGGCTGCCTTAGGACACCGTTTCCCGGTTCATGAGCAGAGCCCTACGCTTGATTGGGCGGCTGAGAGGCAAGTCGAGCCGTGAGCCGCATTACGACATTCGTCAAGTCGTCAATTTTTGAGTAAAGCTTGGCCATCTCCTTGTCTCTACTTATGAGCTGCTTTCGTAGCTCCTGGAGAAGTTGCTGCTCTGCGGTCTTAGGATGGAAAGTTGGTTCATCTTCGCTTTCCGAGCCCGACTCCTCATGAACTGAGGGCTCTTCCTGCTTATCAGCCTCACTGGAAGGGTCTTCATTACCTTCTAGAGGAGGCTGGTCTTGGAATGTGGCAGCCATATTCACACCAGATTAGATTTGGAATGTGGTGACCCTGTCCTTGCTCTTGCTGCGCGTGCCCACCATGTAGACATTGTAGATAACATATCCAGTCGTCTCTTTATCTTTGGCGGGGAGCTTAGAGAAGATACCCGATCGAGCAGTTGTCGAGGGCACCGCAGGAGCTTGCTCGAGACGCCTCGTTGCTTTGTTCGTGTTGATGGCCTTGCCCCCAGCCGGGGCCAAGGAAAGTCGCTCAAACACCGACTTGCGTTTGAGTTGGGGTGCCTTCGAGACCACCACATTTGGCCTCTTGCCTTTCGAGACCGTTTGTCTGTCACCGGGGCTTGAGGAGCTAGGATGACGTTAGCTGACACGAAAAGAATAGAGCCAAATGGTAGCGGCGGCTCTTCCCATTGTCACCCGAGACTGGCCTGGAGGACCGTCCTGGCGTCCATCTTCATCGTGTAGGAGATGGGAGCTGTGTCGAGAGCTGAGCTTGTCCTTGGAGTCATTTTTGCTGCGTCCGGAGATTGCAATTTGAAATTTGTTAACCTGTACAAAGAAGAATGATTTCAGTACAGGCAGTCGATATGTATATTGATTGAGTTCACATGGATATTTAACCCAAAATATGCGAGGAGAGATAGGTCCCACCGGGCATGCCAGAATCTGTAGGGTGTTTTTCGTCACCCATTGAGATGGGAATACGCGCACGCTTATCAGGCGCATTACAGATCCCCCCTGCCTAGGGTAGGCTGGAGTTTATTGATTGTGCGGATCCGAATCTCCAGCAGCCGCGGACTAAGCAGCCGTTAATTACCCTTCGCCTTTGGAGAGAGAGAACCTCCGATTGACAGGTCAAACAGGTCATGCGAACTCAATGTGTAGTGTTGTGTTTTGAAGGGGTTTTGGATATATCGGGGCCCCGCAGAGTTTTTACAGGGGTCCCACTATCCGGATAGCGGGCTGGGGGCCAGAGGGCTAGCAGCCCCCTTGCGGGGTGCGGGGCAGCGCCCCGTTAGAAATTTTTTCTAGTGGGGGACAGTGTTGTATAGTATGTGTGTGTGTGTGTAGGAAAAGGGCATCCAAAAGATGCGTGAGAGAAAGCGCCAGGGCGCTAGCGCTTCACGCGCTAGGCACGTGGACGCTAGCGCTTTGGACGCTCGGGCGCTAGCGCCTCACGTGCCAGACATGTGGGCGCTCGGGTGCTAGCGCTTTGAGCGCCAGAGCGCTAGCGTTTTGGGCGCTAACGCCTCACGTGCCAGGCACGTGGGCGTTCGGGCGCTAGCGTTTTGAGCGCAAGGGCGCTAGCGCTTTGGACGCTCGGGCGCTAAGCGCTAGCGCTTTCAGCGTAAGGTCGCTAGCGCCTCACGAGGCAAAGGGGACTTTGTCCCTGCAATGGGAGTTGTATTCCTAGAAAGGAACACTTATTATTATTATTTTTTTTTGTGTCTATATATATATATATATATATATATATATATATATATATATATATATATATATATATATATATATATATATATATATGAGGAGTTAAACTCCTACGATATTTTGAAGCTGACGAAGGGGGCTTCTTCCCCTGGAGCCCTGGATCTTCCCCAAAGTGGGGTCTTTGGAGATGGGTCTCTTTCTTCCTCCTTTGTTAGCTGGATCTTGAAGAACAAGAAATATGAGATTTTAAAAATCTCTCCTTTCTGAAATCTGATGGAAGATCTGAGTTCCCCTTTGTGGGTTTTGTGGTGAAAAGCTATTTAGTTTTGGAAAAGGAAGAGTTAAACTCTTGATTTAATTCAAAAAGAAGAAGAAAATTTAGAGCCTTGAGGAAGGAGAACGAGTCACAAAAACCCTAAACCTTTTTGTGAGGAATGAAAAGCGTATTAGATATTTTCATCATGTTGCCTTATATAGGCTTACATATTTACATATAACCCCTTGGGCTTTACAAAATGACATTTCGTCCATCTCATGGCTCATGTGCCATTTCTTTTTGCACATAAGCCATGAGCTTTACAAAAATTTGGTTTTATACCCATTTTGCTTACATTCATGCATAAAAAATTACATAAAAATTATTTATTACATGATTTCATTTTAGCATTGGGGGGGGGGGGCGTGGGCTCGACTTGGGTATGGGCCCGCTTGACCTGGGCTTGGGCCCACCTGGCTTGGGCTGACCTTGATTTTGACTTGGTCTACCGGGGTGCAAATTTTGACCCCAACAAGGCTGTCCAGTTACACAGAGGCTATGCAGTCTACCGATTTTTCTAATTGGAGAGTTGCGATGGAGGAGGATGTTTATATGCATCAGTCGGAAAGGTTCGTAGTCGATAGCAAGGATGGTTATGTTTGCAAATTGAAGATCGCTTTATGGTTTGAAGTGGTCCCTGAGACAGTGGTATAAGTGATTTTATCTGTTTATATTGGTGATTGGGTACACAAGAAATATTAAGGATCAATGCGTTTATGTGAGACTACTAAACTATAGGTCCCGGATTTATCTTTTATTGTACATGAACGATATGTTGATGGCATCATGCAGCATGTCAGACGTCAACAGGTTGAAACAGCAGTTGAGTCAGGAGTTTTAGATGAAAGATTTGAGGGCTGTGAAGAAGATACTTGGCATGGAGATTATCAGGGAGAGAAAGCGTGGTGAGTTGCGTTAGCGACAGAAACGATATATCGAGAAAGTTCTCATTCGATATGGGATGGAGAAGGCAAAGCTCATGTCTACTCCTTTAAGGACGCACTTCATACTTTCGGCGAAGTTATCTTTAGGGTCGAATACGGACAGAGAGTACATGTCTAGAGTGTCATATGCGAATGCAGTAGGCAGTTTGATATATGCGATGGTTTGCATGCGTCCAGACATTGCACATGCAATAGGGATCGTCGGCCGATATATGGCTAATCCGGACAAGGAGCATTAACATGCTGTAAAGTGGATTCTGAGATACTTGAGGGGTACTACAGGGTTCATACTGTTATTTAGCAGAAGCAGTACAGCCGATTGTATCGTGACAGGGCATCGTGACTCGGATTTTGCTGGTGATAAGGACAGACAAAAATCGACGACGGGTTATCTACTCACATAGGTCACTGACGCAGTATCATGGAGATCAACATTACAGTCCATTGTCGCATTATCGACGACAGAGGCAGAGTTAATAGTTGCTACGAAGGCTGTCATGGAGGCAACATATTTGCGAGGATTGATAGATGATATAGGTGTTCTGCAGGATTTTACGGAGGTGTTTTGCGACAGTCAGAATGCGATTCACTTGGCAGAGCATTAGACTTATAATTCGATAACTAAGCATATCGAGGTGAAAGATTTTTTTTTGGAGAACGAGAAGAAGGTTATTTCAGTTACGAAGATTGGTACCCATGAAAATCCAATGGACGCATTTACGAAGGTGGTCTCAGTTTCCAAGTTCAAGTTTTGTTTGGACTTGATTTTCCTAGTTGCTTGATAAAGACGACGAATTGCATAATTCCATGTTTTTTCATGGAAATGTAGAGATTTTGCGAATTTGAATCAAGATGGAGATTGTTAAAATTGATTGCAAATTCGGAGCCCGAGATCAAGAGGCCAATTAAGCCAAGCACGTGCAGTGCATGAGGTATCCAAGTCTCGGTGATTGGAGGCTGTACTGTAGGGATTGGTTTGTTGGTTTAAAGTTTGATATTTGGATCAATCCAAAGTTTTAAATCAACACTTATCTCTAACAATATTTTAAATTCCTATACCTATTTTCTCTAGGAATTCCCTATGCTCTATATATTATTAGTTTATTAGCCCTAGGGAATTAATCTATTAATCCAACAGAGCTTGGAGTCTTGGAAGTCTGCGGCCAAGACAAATTAAATCCACAGTAAGCCATGGTCTTGGTGGCTGCGGCATAATCCCGAGGGTTTTTTTTGGCAGCTGTGTGAGGCCGAGAGAAGAGAGGTTTGTAGAGAGAGAGAGAGAGAGAGAGGGGTTGTGCATTGTATCTGGATGAGATAGAGAAAGCAGAAATTATTTCTTATAATTCTTCGTTGAATAGTGCAAACAATTCGTCGTTGGTTTGCAGTATTATGTGCAAATACGCACCGAACCTGGATAATATCCTGTGTCCTTTACTTGGTCTGTTTTTTCTTTTATTACCTATTGTTTTTGCGTAGTTGCTGCGTTTGATATTTTTTATTAGTTCCGATTCATGCGTATCGATTGTCCACTGCGTACTTTTGTACCTATTTTCACGATAGTAACCTCATTGGTTTTTCAACATGAGGTGAACATTGCCCCTATCACCATTAAAGGAGAATTTTATCTGAGGTCTACATAATTATTACAATTTACAGGATGACATGCAAGTTACATCAGCAAAAGTTTACTCTCAGAATAAAAATTTGTCAGTCACCAAAACTTTGAAGGATCTATCTGTAGCTGAGGCTAATTTCACAAGCAAACCTCTATTAGCCTACTTGAAATTAATCGGCAAACTCTTATTTTGGAAAGAAAAGTTTTACCTCCGGAAACATGCTACTTTGGTTAGAAGTGCGAGTAGGAGAATGCAAAGACAATATATTATTTATCGTAGCTGTTTGATTTGCTTCAAACAAAAGTGTAGTTGCAAGTAAATGTTCAGCCGAGTGTGATATCCCATATATGGGGTTGTCCACACACACAACCCCACCTTCCCCCCCCAAAAAAAAAATTGGAATTTCACCCACAGGCAACTACTTTTCATTACTCAGCAGTCTCTTGGTTGATCAAACCATACATTACTGTCATTATAGCTTTGATATGAAGATGGGTTGCTGAGAAAAGAGGAGTTGGATCTTTCAAGCTATGCTTGGTGGCCTCTAGGTTTCAATTTTCATCTTTCAAGCATAGGAAAGACATGCCATGGCCAATACAAACACAGCACGATGTATACCGACACGAAAAAGCCGAAAACAAAATACACAAAATGATGATGATGAATGAAAAGCACACGGGCGAAAAGAGAGAATGTATGATAATAAACATAGTGGCTGACAATGACATGGCCAAACAAAGCTTAAACTAGCAATTGGAGATCTAACCTACACACACATGCACAAAAGAGAAACTGAGAAAAAAGGGAAACAAGCATAGCACAATAGTGGAAGCCATGTTCCCTTCCAAAGCGCTTGCTTTTCTCAATGGTGGGCTATCTATTAGATCCACTGCAAATGCTTTAAAGAGATTCTAGTCGTTGGCAGACAAGTAACACATCAAATTAAAAACAAGAGTTAAAACCAGAAAGAAAGATTTACATTGATATCACAAAGAGCTTCTTCATACTGAAATTTCCAATCTAGGTTCAAAAGATAATGCAGACATGAACTCTTCAACTCTTCCATTCACAAAACACCTTGGCAACTCAACCCACTCGCTACCGCTTAAACCGCACATCACATAACTGCTGAACTCAGACGAATTCAAGCATATCATGATCGAATCGTCAGACCCGACACAGTTTATATCGGCTTTTCTCGTGAAGAACTCATGTGACATCGATGGAGGCATCATTGATACTTGTTTCCATGACTTCTCTCCTTTCAAGAACTTCCAAATTCGGAGGCTTGCAGTCTGTAAGAAATCTGATAACACGACCACTAGCATTTCGCCATTGCACTCAACTAAATCGATCGAGTACTCGAAATATATTGGCAGGAGCCTTGGGAACTCGTTAAATGTCTTTTGATTAAGGTTGCAAGCAACCACGTTGCCTAATTGGCTAAGAAAATAGACCATCTCTTCTCCATTTTCGGAAATCAGGACCGATGAGTATTGCTTTGATGGGCTCCTCTGCATGTTAGTAGCCACAACATCTCCTGCTTTGCTAAGGAAATAAACAGTCTCAGGCTCCATTTCACCCATCTCGTTTGATTCAAGTGCGTCCACATCGGTTTTTGTCAAAAAGAACTCATCCTGCCATTGGTTTTTCTCCGAATCGAAGATCCTAACACCGAGGTTAGGAAATTCACCCATCACGAGTACAATTCTATATGAAGATGTGTTGTGTTTAGTAGAGGAGCTCATAGCAATGGCATGAAGAGTTTGAATCTCACAGGCTTGATTAAGACTTGGGATCTCACGACAAGCACCGGTGATCAAATTGCAAGTTACGAATTGTCCATCAGGGGTTCGGAAACAAACTAAACCGCCGGATGAAGCTACAGGGATCGAATTAGAGAATTGGGTTTGTAGTAGGAAATTGGGGTGATTGAGATTTTTCCAATCTCCTTTGCTAGTGTCAAATATAATCGATTGGTTGAGATTTTGGCCAACCATAAGAAACCAGGGATCTCGAGATTTGACTTCGGAGCAGGCGATGCGGAATGTGGCTGAAGATGCAATTTTGTTCCATCTTTTGCAAACGGAGCGAAGAGAGGAGAAACTTGAGGGAGGGAGCCTTGAGAGGACTTTCTCAAGGAGGTCTTGGTTTAGTTCGTCGAATGGAAAAGTCGAAATGCTTGAATTAGTTGATTCTAGATTTTTTCTTTTTCGAGTCTTTGTTGATGCAAGATTCATCATTTTGTAGGAAAATCTGCAGAAGAATGAAAGGGAATTGATGGTTAGCTGTTAGAATCAATTTGTTTCATACATCGATAAGCAACAGTAAGCGAATATAATAAAATTTCACCAAAAAATGAAGAATAGGTTCCTAAGGAAAAGAATGCAAGAGCCTTACAAGGTAAAACAAGATAATGTTGATACTTCTTAAAGAAATCATGTATGTACTCAAGAAAATTGCATGAAAAAGGGGAACTACATAAAATTTTCATCTTTAACCATCAAAGTTCCCCTTTTCCTCCAAGTTCAAGTCTTTTTCTACTACACAATGCTTATGCTAAAGATGACTTTAATGCCAACATCATTTTCTCTTCAACTTCTTTAGAGAGCACTCAAGGAGTTGTTAAAATAAACAAGAGCACTTGTTGCTGAACAAGCTCAAAGGAAAGTTGAAATTAGAACTAAGAATTCATTAATCCATCAAAATCTATAACAAATTTATCTAAACCCCAGAACCCACCAACTAAAGATCACAACTTTCACATTGCTCTCCCAAGCTTCCCCCATAATACACCAAACAAAACAATACACCAAACAAAACAACACACCAACATAATTCACAGCAAGGACATGAAAAACAACAAGAATGCAGCTAAAAATCACTTTTTTCCTACTTAAATTCCAAGACCCACTAGTGAAAATAGCCTAAAGATCAAATCTTTCACATGCCATTCACTAATTCTCCCTAAAAAAACACTTGAACAAAGCATGAGACCAAAGACCCATATCACAAAATCATCAACACAACTCATTCAATGCAAGAGCAAGAGAGTGGCAAGTGAAGAGAAGAAGAACCAAGAATGTACCTTTGATTGTTAGAGAGTGAGAGAGAAGACTTAGCAACAAGAGGAAGCAGCAGGACAAAGTAAAACAGAGATGGGTTCACTCCCGCTTTTGTAATGGATGGAGAGAGAGAGAGAGAGGAAACTTCGTGGGGAGCTATTTTTGTTTGCGTTGACACAGGGGAAAGAAGAGGGATGCAAGTGTGTGTTGTGTTGTGGGGAAAAGAAAAGCTAAATAGAAGAGGCACAAAACCCAAAGCGAGAGAGAGAGAGAGAGAGAGATTGGTCTTTGAGCTGGTGAAGAGAATGGGCATGTGACACTGACAAGCCATGGCATCTTTAAATTATTTTTGTAACGAGGAAAAAAAGTCTTTTCTATGGATCTTCGGGGGAAAGATCTCCCTGGCTATCAACTACGGATTACTTCAAACAAATTATTATGAAATTTTATTTAGTTTTGGTTTATGATTTTTGGTTAAAAACTATTTTAATTACATATCTCTTGGAAAACAATGATTGTTCTTTAGACCATGCCAGGATATCAAAATTTAATATTTATTATGAATATTGAAAGACATATTAATATATTAATCAGTTAATTTCATAGCTGGTTATAGTAATGTTTTTAATGTCACATCACAACACAAATGTTAAACATGATTTAAAGCCAAGCATATGGTCAGTAATTAAAATAATGTGTTTAATTATCAGATAATTTTTAACAAGTTATTATCTGGAGTCTCGTACCACCAACAATGAAGTGATGAATTTACTTCCTAGGCGGGTCTAATTGTAGGTTTAGAGATTACTAAGTTTTGTTTATGGTTTTGTTGAATTTCAATTTAGGAAATTCAAATGTTTTAATCTGAAATGCATGGAAAAATTAAAGTTGAAGCAAATAACAGAGTACATCAACCTATGATTACATTTAACATTAAAGAAATTACACATGATAACTGAAGGTGACATCAAATATTCAATCATCAGGTACTTTTCTTAAATCTAATGATTTTTTCCTTGAATTATCATCAATAATTTTGATACGGTTCATTAGACCTGTAAATTGTTGAAAATCAGGGCATCATTCATCAAGCAATTAATTTTTCCGCTAAAAAAGTTTCAATCATCCTATATTTGTTATTTGTTATGAGGAGTCCATGCAAGCTAAAATACAAATATCCAACCAAGGTCAATTTAAATAATCATGTAACATCATTCCGTACTCGCATTCATTCCATAATCGGCTATCGACCGGTAGAAAAACTGCAATAGCGAGGGAAACATTTACGAGGGACAAAATTCCCTCAGTAATGTGTACACTACAAAGTGAATATTTCCTCTTGCTGATATTCTCTCGGCAATGGTCTATTTCTAAGGAGGAAAGAATACAATACCGAGAGAAAGCATTGATGGAGCTCCTTTTCGGGTCTCCCTCAGATGTTGTCTTCCGTCGATCTCCTGGTGGATTTTGGAGGTGATCTCCTGTTGCGTGTGGGTCTCAATGGGTTTTGAGGAGATTGGTGATTTAAGGAGTTTAGCACCGAATACCTGTAAAGAAGTCCCGGAAGGAGGGGGGTTGGTACCACTGAGGACCCTCCGACGATCATGTTAGTATGAGATCCGAGCAGAGTAACGGCTAAGTGGAATAAAAAATGGCTTATTTGACCCCTCTGTGATGGGGGTTTATATAGTGGCATCAGCACGCAGCAGGCGCGAGAATCTCGCCGGCAGTTACTCTCCCGACGTCACGCCCGCGTAAAGAGTGGATCGCCCATTAATGGGGATCGTGATGGCGTGGAACATGGGATGTTGCTGACGGAGAATCTGCGCATGGCGAGATTTGCGGAGCGGCGTTTACGCCTGCAAGTTGTGGAGTTGGTCGGTCGGAGGACCGAGGAAGATGGCTTCGGCTGGGGAGCTCGGGGACGAGCGAGAGGGCCGAGGAGTCCTGGTCCTGTGGCAGCTCGGGGCTAACTGAGAGGCCGAGGAGGCCAATTTTCAGGGGGCTCTGAGGAGAGCCAGCTTGTGCTTGCAGGTCAGGTACAGGGGTGGCCTGGTCGGCCCCTGTGGGCCCTTTCTTCTGAGTTCTGGAACACGTCATCTGCCACGTGTCCTAATCTTGGAGATCGCCAATATTGAGCATCATCATTAGCCCTCCACTCTTGTCCCGACCAGCTAGCGGGGCGGGTCAGGAGTGGACTGCCGGGCCGTCCGGGGTGAGCTCCCTCCTAAGGTTTCGTCGGGACGCGTCCCCGGGCTGTCGGCTGTCTTTTCTGCCAGCGAATTAGGGCGAGATCTCTGCATTTAAGGAAGGTGCGCCGGTTCGTGCATCCTGTCGCTGAAGCGTCGGTCCACGTGTCAAGCGTCGGTTGGCCGACGCGACGTGTGCAGACCTGCGGTGTCTGATGGGGTGCGGTCCAGTGTGGGAACGACAAGTGGAGTAATCGGAGCCGTTGGACACGACGAGGAGTTTTGGCAGGAGATGAAGGGTGCCCTTGGATGAGGGCGGTTGTGGAAACAAATAGAGGTGGGCCCCACTCCAGGGTCCCTACTCCTTCATATTTCCTTGCTATAAGCCCTGGTTGCTCGGCGCTCATCTTCTTTTTTCTGCTTTCGTTTCCCGAGGATCCCTCTTCTCAAGGTTAGATGTCTTCTTTCGTGGAATCTGTAGATGTCGCAGGAGTAGGTTCTAGGGACCCTTTAGTCGAGCCTAAGTCTTCCCGGGGAGCAGGGGTCGGATCCTCTTCCCGGGATCGTGCGGCGGGGGCAGCCCCCAGGGAGGAGGCGGTAGACGCTGCCCCCGGCGCGTCGTGTTAGGTAAGGCATGAGGACGAGCTTGCCAATGCTCGGGCTCGCTTCCACATCCCCTCACGTTATACGCTTCATCTGGCTAAGGAGGGAGAGAGGGTAGACCAAGTACGGGGTAGGGAGATCGCCCTGTACTTGAAAGCTTTTTGGGGTGGAATGCGCCTGCCCTTCTCTCCGGAAGTCGTCGAAGCACTGAACTTCTTCGGGCTAGCCCCTGACCAGTTAGTACCGAACTCATGGAGAATTCTCCTCGGGTTCCTGATCCGTCTGAAGTTACAGGCGGTTCCCTTCAGCCACTCTCTCTTTGATTCTTCTCTCGTTTTCAAAAATTATCCTGGGGGTCGAGCGGGCGACCCGCGGTGGGTCTACCTCTCTTTTAGAAAGCGACAGAGGGGCACCGCCAGGACAGGGGTTGTGGCCTTGCCTTCGTCCATTCACGACTGGAAGAAGAAGTTCTTCTTTATTTCCCCTCCCGAGGGCGAGGACTGGTCCGTGCCTACCAAGTGGTCGAGAGAAAAATGCTTGTCGGGGAACCAGTCCAATGACCCCGCCGCGGTGAGAGTGGCGTCGTGGGAGCCCGTCCCCTGATTCGACGTGCTGCTATCTGAGAGGGTTCTGAGTTGGTCCGGGCTCAGCCCCGTTGAGTTCGTCGGTAAGTTAGGCTTGCTTTTGTCTTGTATATTGCTTGTGTCGCTGACTCCTTTACATTTGGTTTTGTGCAGGACCCATGGATATGGACGAGCTCCGAGCCTCTATGTGCCAGCCGAGGAAAGTCACGAAGGCTGGGGGTACTAGCTCTTCTCGTGCGAAGCCTGCTCCGGCTCCCTCTCCTTCGATGGCCGCGTCCCGTGAGCATTCGGGGGAGGATCCCGCCCCGAGGCCTAGCAGAGCGCCGGGCCGGAAGCGGGCTCAAATTATGGAGGACCCGGTCTCGGAGGAGGAGATCGGCTCCCCATCGGAGCCGCTTAAGAGGGGTTCCCGGAGGTCTTCCCAGGGCCCGCCTTCGCCGATCATGGTGGAGGAGGGGGGGCTCCAGTTCGTGGTGCCCTCGGGGCTATCAGTTGCGGACAGCCTGCTGCATGACATAGAGAAGTTGGCAGGGGGTAGGGTCCCCGGGGGGACCTTCAAGGCTCAGATGGCGTCCATCGCCAGGAGTTCGTGCAGGTTAGTGCTCGGTTGTTCATGAAATTCGGTGCCTCCTTTGTCTTCCTGACCTCTTTCCCATTTTCAGGTTCTTCAGCACGTCGCCCTTGCCCCGGGCATGGAGACCAAGGTGATAGCCCCAGCGATGAAGGCCGCGGACCAGTTTGCCTCGCTGGAAGAGAGCTCCAAGTAGGAGCCGGAGACAGTGATGGTGAGGGTTGCCGCTCTGGAGGTCGAGGTGGAGGCTGGGAAACGGAAGGTTGCCCAGTACCGCAAGGCCGCCGCCGCTGCCGAGGCCAAGCTTGAGGATGCTCAGGTGCTCACCGACAACCTGAAGAAGTCGGTGAAGTCCCTTCGGAAGGAGTTGGGGGCGACGGCTGAGGCGGTGAAGTCGGCCGACCTGAGAGCGGCAAAGTTGGCCGACCTCTCGGCGGCGAAGGCGGTGGAGGGCTACAAGAAGTCGAAGAACTTCTATGATGACTTGGCCGTGGCCACAACACTCGTCTGGCACGAGGCCCTCGACGCCCTTAAGGCCCGGATGCCGGAGTTCGCCGACGAAGAGCTCCGGGCCGAATATCCCCTCGTGGACGCTGATGAGCAGGGGGAAGAGATTCCTGACGAGGAGGTCGCCGAGGACCCTGCTCGTCCCGTGGTGGATGTCGAGGACCCCGAGGTCGCGCCCGGCCCTTAGGCCTAAAGCCCCCGTCTTCCTCCTTTTATTTTGTTGCTTCTGGAATTTTTGTAAGCTTTCGGGCAGTTTGTAAGGCTGGGGAGTCCAAAATACCCTTTGTAAAGACTTTGCCTTCGGTAATAAAACTTTTTCTTTGGTTTCATCGGTTTGCACTTTATCTTCTGTTTGTGAAGAATGCTCGTAAAATATCTCTGTTTGCACTGTTGGGCTTCCATGTCAGGTCGGCTATCTGTCTAATGATCATTCGTCAAGTTGATTTTGGTCACTTGCCAAGCGCGCCAAGCGCTGCTGAGAAGGGGGCATCTCCACGGCCCCGAAGTCGAGGGGGGATCGCCCAGACTTGGATAGACCTGATGTCCTTTGTTGGGGCCTCGGATCCTCTTCATGTGATGGGCAGAGGGCCGTCCGCCGTATTTGTGCCGAGCATGAATGGGAAGCTGCTCGGTTTCCCCTTGGCAAGGGCTTTTGACTTCTGGTGTTGGGAGCAACGACCACTAGCCGGGAATGGTCAAGCGAGGGTCGGGCTCGACTTCCTCTGGGAGGACTTTGGATCCTTAGCGTTGGAGGGGCTGTAAGAAGCCCATTAAGGATGGCCAGGCAGTGAAGCTGCGCGGTTGCCTCTTGGCGAGGGCTTTGATCTCTGGTGTCATGGATAGGCAACTACCAGCCTGGGATGACCGAGCGGGGTAGCCGCTTGGATGTCTCTTGCCAGGGCTTCGATCCCTGGCGTCATGGATAGGGAGCTACCAGCCGGAGATAGCCAAGCAGGGTTGCTGCTGAGCTGCCTCTAAGGAGGACTTTGATCGTTAGCGTTGGGGGGCTGTAAGAAGCCCACTAAGGATGACCGGGCAGTGAAGCTGCGCGGTTGCCTCTTGGCGAGGGCTTTGATCTCTGGCGTCATGGGTAGGTAACTACCAGCCTGGGATGACCAAGCGGGGTAGCCGCTCGGATGCCTCTTACGAGGGCTTCGATCCCTGGCGTCATGGGTAGGGAGCTACCAGCCGAAGATGACCGAGCAGGGTAGCTGCTTGGTTGCCTCTTGCGAGGGCTTTGATCCTTCAGGACGGGGACCGAGCAGGGTTACTGCCCAGTGCCTCTTAGCGAGGACTTTGATCCCTGTCAGTTGTGGTAGGAAGGTACCGGCCGGGGATAGCCGAGCAAGGACTCGACTGCCTCTGAGAAGACTTTGGACCTTGGCACGGGAGGGGCTGTAAGAAGCCTACCAAGGACCTTTGGTGGGGCAGGATTACTGCCCGGTGCCTCTTGGCGAGGGCTTTTGTCCTGAAGGATAGCCGAGCGAGGGATCCTCGGGCTCGACTGTCTCTGGGAGGGCTTTCTGATCCCTGGCGTTGCGGTAGGGAAGCTACCCGCCAGGGATAGCCGAGCGAGGGTCGGGCTCGACTGCCTCTAGGAGGACTTTCTGATCCCTGGCGTTGCGGTAGGGAAGCTACCTGCTAGGGATAGCCAAGCGAGGGTCAGGCTCGACTACCTCTGGGAGGACTTTCTGATCCCTGGTGTTGCGGTAGGGAAGCTATCTGCCAGGGATAACCGAGTAGGGTAGCTGCTGGGTTGCCTCTTGGCGAGGGCTTTGATCCCTGGCGTTGCGAGTTAGGAAGCTACCGGCCAGGGATAGCCGAGCAGAGAAGCTGCTCGGCTGCATCTACGGAGGACTTTGATCCTTAGCGTTGGAGGGGCTGAAAGAAGCCCACTAAGGATGACCGGCCAGTGAAGCTGCGCGGTTGCCTCTTGGTGAGGGCTTTGATCTCTGGCGTCGTGGGTAGGCAACTACCAGTCTGGGATGACCGAGCGGGGTAGCCGCTCGGATGCCTCTTACGAGGGCTTCGATCCCTGGCGTCATGGGTAGGGAGCTACCAGCAGAGGATGACCGAGCAGGGTAGCTGCTCGGTTGCCTCTTGTGAGGGCTTTGATCCTTCAGGACGGGGACCAAGCAGGGTTACTGCCCAGTGCCTCTTGGCAAGGACTTTGATCCCTATCGGTTGTGGTAGGAAGCTACCGGCCGGGGATAGCCGAGCAAGGACTCGACTGCCTCTGGGAGGACTTTGGTCCTTGGCGCGGGAGGGGCTGTAAGAAGCCTACCAAGGACCCTTGGCCGGGCAGGGTTACTGCCCGGTGCCTCTTGGCGAGGGCTTTTGTCCTGAAGGATAGCCGAGCGAGGGATCCTCGGGCTCGACTGCCTCTGGGAGGGCTTTCTGATCCCTGGCGTTGCGGTAGGGAAGCTACCCGCCAGGGATAGCCGAGCGAGGGTCGGGCTCGACTGCCTCTGGGAGGACTTTCTGATCCCTGGCGTTGCGGTAGGGAAGCTACCCTCCAGGGATAGCCGAGCGAGGGTCGGGCTCGACTGCCTCTGGGAAGACTTTCTGATCCCTGGCGTTGTGGTAGGGAAGCTACCCGCCAGGGAAAACCGAACAGGGTAGCTGTTGGGTTGCCTCTTGGCGAGGGCTTTGATCTCTGGCGTTGTGAGTAGGGAAGCTACTGGCCAGGGATAGCCGAGCAGAGAAGCTGCTCAGCTGCCTCTACGAAGGACTTTGATCCTTAGCGTTGGAGGGGCTGTAAGAAGCCCACTAAGGATGACCGGGCAGTGAAACTGCGCGGTTTCCTCTTGGCGAGGGCTTTGATCTCTGGCGTCGTGGGTAGGCAACTACCAGACTGGGATAACCGAGCAGGGTAGCTGCTCAGATGATTCTTCATGAGGTTTCGTCCGACCATCCAGTTGCAGGTATGGGGAACATGAACGGTCGCGGTGAACATGCGCGTAGCACGCGCATCGATTGTGTGGGGAGGCGAAGTGTCAGAGTCGCGTCGTTTCGATTCTGCCAGAGGAGGCTCAATGATCGCCCAGCGGACGAGTATCGGCCCGTGAGATCTGTGGCCATGGGATGTAGCCTGCCGGTGGTCAGCCGTGCCGACGAGGGCAGAGTCTTCTGGAGGCGGAGGAGCGGCGATCTGGGCCCTGGCCTGGCCGTTTGGACTTTAGTCGGTCTATTCGGCCGGCGAGGGCGTTGATGACGGTCGCCGGAGGAGGTTCATCCGCGCCTCCGATGAAGGGGAGGCGGTGGCTGGTACCTGGATCTTCAGGGTGATCGTACGCCATGTGGACGGAGATCGGAAGGCTAACTTTTGTTTTTGTGGAGTTTTGTTTTCCCACAGACGGCGCCAACTGATGGAGCTCTTTTTCGGGTCTCCCTCAGGTGTTGTCTTCCATCGATCTCCTGGTGGATTTTGGAGGTGACCTCCTGTTGCGTGTGGGTCTCAATGGGTTTTGAGGAGATTGGTGATTTGAGGAGTTTAGCGTCGAGTACCTGCAAAGAAGTCTCGGGGTGGTTTGGTACTACCGAGGACCCTTTGACGATCAAGTTAGTACGAGATCCAAGACAAGTAACGGCTAAGTGGAATAAAAAGTGGCTTACTTGACCCCTCTGTGATGGGGGTTTATATAGTGGCGGCAGCACGCATCAGGTGCGAGAATCTCGCCGGCAGTTACGCTCCCAACGTCACGCCCGCGTAAAGAGCGGATCGCCCATTAATGGGGATCGTGATGGCGTGGAACGTGGGATGTTGCTGGCGGAGAATCTGCGCATGGCGAGATTTGCGGATCGGCGGTTACGCCTGCGAGTGGTGGAGTTGGTCGGTCGGAGGACCGAGGAAGATGGCCTCGGCTAGAGAGCTCGGGGACGAGTGAGAGGACCGAGGAGTCTTGGTCTTGTGGTAGCTCGGGGCTAACTGAGAGGCCGATGAGGCCAATTTTCAGGGATCTCTGAGGAGAGCCAGCTTGTGCTTGCAGGTCGGATACAGGGGTGGCCTGGTCGGCCCCTGTGTGCCCTTTCTTCTGAGTTCTGGGACATGTCATCTGCCACGTGTCCTGATCTTGGAGATCGCCAATATTGAGCATCATCAAGCATAAAAAACATAAATTTAACCGGGCCAAAATATAGCGAGGAAAATACTGCCGAGGATATATACCTTGGCAATAGTCGCATTAGCAACTAAAGAAGCATTTCTTTAGTTGCTATTGCGACCATTGCCAAGGTATATATCCTCGGCAGTATTTTTCTCGCTATGTTTTGGCCCATTTAAATTTACGTTTTTTTTTACTTTCCATCGGTAATCTATTATTTCCCATGTAGAAATAGATCATTGCCAAGCGAATATTAGCAAAAGCGAAAATTAGTGTAACATTACCGAGAGAAATTTGTCCCTCCTAAATATTTCTCTGGCTTTTATAGTTTTTTCTATTAGTGATCATTGATGTTTATAAACACGAGTGTTTTTGGTATCTCGGAATATTCAAATCATACTGGACGAATGGATAAATAAATTCAATAGATTGTTTTGATGGACAAATTGAACCATCTATTTTATCCGAATAGATGAAAAATTGCTCAAGAACCAGTACATGGATGCCACGGCCTCGTAAATGACTTAGTAAATCATCCAAAAAAAGTGGGAAGTTATTGTTTCATTCAATCGATTTATTCATCAAATAAGGGTTTAATCGATAGCAAATATGATAACCCCTGTTTCTCATAAATTTTTTTATCATGACCCTAACAGTTGTGAAAAATCGGCACCAAAGTACGCAGCGGATGATCGATACGTGTGAATCGGAACTAATGAAAATGATCAAACGCAACAACTGCGCAAAAACAATAAGTAACAAAAGAGAAAACTCACTAAGCAAAGAACACAAGATATTATTCAGGTTCGGTGCGCACTTGTATCTAATTGCAACATTTCAAAAATTTTAAAGTTTATTTTAGAATTTAAATAATGATATAATGAGTTTTTTTAAAAATAATAACATGTATTGAATTGGGTTTCCATAATTTGGTATATATATGTATATATCTATACAATTTGTAATAATAAAATTAATGCTTTCTTTTCCTACCTAATATTTGTTGTGGCATGGTTAGCATATTACAATATCAACATTTTCTTTTTCTTTTTCCTATATAAAATGGAGGGAGAGGGAGGCGTGGGCTCACCATGCCTATATGCACCCCATCCATCTCCTTTTCATTTTCTACTCTAAGTTTTTCTCTCACTCTTAATATTTTATGGCTCTCTCTCACTCTCTCTCGAAGTCCCAACTCCAGAACTTAGCTCTTCTCCATACAAGCCATCTTCTCTCTCAAGTTTCTCAACTAGAAGTCATCATCAACCTCTTGGTAGCTTCATACAAGCTTAAATTTCTTTTTTATTCCATTTCAAAAGGTAAAAATCCATGTTTTAATAAGTTTTTGCCCGGAAAACTATATTTCTACTTAAAAATCATGTTTTTATGGTTTAAATCTTGCACAAGTGGAGATTTGAATGGTTAGTTGTAGCTGTAGTGTGTTAGTATGTTTTCTTGTTGATTACAACTTGTTTTGGAGTGTAGACGATAGTTTTTAGCAAAGTTTTAGTTTTTAAAGTGTTTTGCAAATTTCAATTTTTCGAGCAGCAATTTTTCTTTTTCAGACGTTTGAGACTCGAGTTCAGACGTCTGCGAGTTCTCTGTTTTTTATTCGTCTTGTTTGTCAGACATTTGAGCTTAAATCTTTAGACGTCTTCTCTTTCTCTGGGTTTTCTCTGTGTTTTGGTTAGACAATTGTATATTGTTTTTCAGACGTCTGTCACTTCTCTGTCTCGATAAGACGTCTTCTTCAGATGTCTAAGCCTTGAGATTCAGACGTCTGATACTCTTTTTGGCCTGTTTAACTTGAGTTTTTATGCTATATTTAGTTTTCTTGGGTTTATATCGATATTGATAGAATTTCTTTGCATGTTTATGATTATTATTGGTTATAAGATCAATTATGGAGACTCCCGAGTCATCGAGGAAAGGTAAGGCGGTCGTAGGTTTCGATTAGCTCGAGCCGCATTTTTGTGAGTAGATTTAGCATCTGCATGTGAGGAATCGGGTGGATGGCTTTTAGCACCCCCGACATTTAAATTTATTATGAACATTTCTTTATTTATTATAATTCATGTCTTATATTTTTGGTACAGTTCATTAGACCTGTAAATTGTTGAATAATTAGGGCATCAAATATTCAATCATCAATTATTCCTTGAATTATCATCAAGTAATTAATTTTTCCTCAAAAAAAGTTTCAATCATCCTATATATACCTAATCCATGCAAGCTAAAATACAAATATCCAGCCAAAGTCATTTTAAATAATCATGTAACATCATTCAGTAATCGCATTTATTCCATAATCGGCTATCAACTGCTAAAAAAATTTGCAATAGCGAGGGAAACATTTAGGAGAGACAAAATTCCCTCATGTAATGTGTACATTACAAAGCGAATATTCCCTCTTTCTAATATTCTCTCGGCAATGGTCTATTTCTAGGGAGGAAAGAATACATTATCGAGGGAAAGTATAAGCTAAAACATAGCGAGGAAAATATTGCCGAGGATATATACTTTGGCAATAATCGCATTAGCAACTAAAGAAATGTAAAGAGGACACTGCCGAGCGATATATCCCTTTGCAATGTTTTCTTTGTTGGCTATAGTGTCCTCAAGGCAATTATTGTAATTGAAAGTAGATATACGGTAATTGAGGGAGGACCTATACGATTAGAACAGTTTTACTCGAGATGGTAGTATGCTATCTGCTTTGTCTTTATTATTGATGTGTATGCGTTTTACTGGTTATTACGTGTCGCTAATATATAATGATAAAGCACATAGGATCTTTACTTGACTGCCAGAGTTATGATAGTGATCATACTTGTGAGAGCTGTGTAGTCCATAAGCACGTCCTTAAATGTCTCTAGTCATGAGAGTATCGAGAATGGGCATTGATATTCCAGAGTAGACTAGTGTATACGTTTCTAGACCCCGACTAGGGGCGGTGGTAGATCTCATAGCCATTGGTGTGTTACATCTAAAATTGTATACAGGTGCTCACTGGAGGTGAGTACACTGGACGGACTCGCCAAGAACTTCTAAATGGTTATATACCTATCGTTAGATAGCAGTTCTCTAGTGACATGAGTACATGCAGTCATTGACCTAAGATCGTCATTTGTCTCGTGTGAGTTCCCACTGTACTTAAATTACTATCCTACCACGGATCTACTGAGTCATGCAAACAGGTTTTAGTCGGGTACAGTCCCGAGCCACATGGAGACAATGAGCGATCGTCAGGGATTCGTCTCTCCTGACGTGAGGAGTCGATATCGCGATATGTTCGGTTGGCTATCACCATAAATCCCTGATCAGGGTGGATGAGATTTACTGATTGTAGATCAGTTGTTTCTCTGTGGGTGATGAGCTTGACACCGACACGACTTATCGGGTTATTATGGGTCTGACGTTATCTACCCCCTAAACCCGGTATGCGATGCTCTTAGACGAAAAGACTAAACTGTACGGTGAGTGTCACTTACAGGCTCGGTAGGACTACTCTTAGAAGAAGAGACTAGAACGTACGGTGAGTGTCACTTACAGATTATATGAGATTTACTGATTGTAGATCAGTAGTTTCAATCATCCTATATTTGTTATGAGTAGTCCATGCAGGCTAAAATACAAATATCCAGCCAAAGTCAACTTAAATAATCATGTAACATCATTCAGTGCTCGAATTTATTCCAGTAATGTGTACATTATAAAGAGAATATTCCCTCTTGCTAATATTCTCTCGGCAATAGTCTTTTTCTAAGAAGGAAATAATATATTTCCGAGGAAGGTATAAAAAACGTAAATTTAAATGGGTTAAAATATAGTGAGGAAAATATTACCGAGGATATATACCTTCGCAATAGTCGCATTAACATCTAAAGAAATGCAAAGGGAACATGCGATATATCCCTTTGCAATGTTTCCTTTGCATTTCTTTAGTTGCTAATGCAACTATTGCTAAGGTATATGTCCTCGGCAGTATTTTTCTCGCTGTGTTTTGGCCTATTTAAATTTACGTTTTTTTACTTTCCATCGGTAATGTATTCATTTCCATGAAGAAATAGATTATTGCCAAGAGAATATTAGCAATATGGAAAATTTGCTTGACAATGTAACATTACCGAGGGAAATTTGTCCCTCGTAAATATTTACCTCACTATCACAGTTTTTTCTACTGGTGATCATTAATATTTATAAACACGAGTGTTTCTGGTATCTCAGAATATTCAGCCCATGCTGGATGAATGGATAAATAAATTCAATAGAACGTTTAGATGGACAAATAGAACCTTCTATTTTATCCGAATACACGAAAAAGTGTTCAAGAACTTGTACATGGATGCCCCCGTCATAAGTAAATGATCCAAAAAGCTGGAAGTTATTATTTCATTCAATCGATTTATTCATCAAAATGGGGTTTAATCGATAGCAAATATGATAACCCCTGTTTCTCGGATTTTTTTTTCATAACTCTAACTATTGTGAAAAATCGGCACCAAAGTATGTAGCGGATGATCGATACGCGTGAATCGGAACTAATGAAAAAGATCAAACGCAGTAACCACGCAAAAGCAATAAGTAACAAAAGAAAAAATACACTAAGTAAAGGACACAAGATATTACTCAGATTCGGTGCGCATTTGCACCTGATTGTAACATTTCAAAATTTTTAAAGTTTATGATGAGTTTTTTAAAATGATAACATGTATTGAATTTAGTTTACATAATTTGGTATATATATGTATATATCTATACAATTTATAATAATAAAACTAATGCTTTCTTTTCTTACTTAATATTTGTTGCGGCATGGTTAGCATATTACAATATCAACATTTTCTTTTACTTTTTCTTTTTTCTATAAAAAATGGTGGGATAGGGAGGCATGGGCTCACCATGCCTATATACACTCCATCTGTCACGACCCGAAAGTACGGAACATGACCGGCACTTAAATTACGAAGCGTCTCGAGGCGCAACGTAATCTAAGTAAGCCGAAACCCAGAAATCTAAACCATTTAAAAGAAGAACTAAAGGAAAACATGTTTAAAAGTAACATCAAATTTCTCAAAAATTTCGGCAGAGTTTCCTTTGTAAAAACTGGCCCCAAACGGGTACAAATAAGAATATATACATAAGCAATAAATAAAAGGCATCCCCAAGCGGGAGCTAGCTCTACGACAAAAGGCGGAAACAACCACACAATGCACTATAATAAACAACGCCGAAGGACGAGACTCAAAACTTAAAAGAAAACCAAATCCACCAGAAAATCATAATAATACAAGTGCGACTCTAAGGTCGAAGTAAAAACAACTGGTCTTTTAAATCTACCAATAATACAAGTCTGGTTGATGGAGCTTACTGGATACAACTGAAATAATAAAAGTACAACGGCGGTCCTAATACAAGTGAACCAACCTATCAAGCAAATCACCCTGAATGAAATGATGTGCCAGCAAGCTGCCAAGGAAATCTGTACATTTGAACCTGTAAGAAAATTTGGCACAACGGGGATGAGTTGCCAACTCGTGAGTAGAAGACATCTGCGAGTAGAAATCGAATGCATGACGCTCTCCTAGGTCATAATAATATACTTAATATATCACTAGTCATCTAGTAGTGGCAGGGTAATAAACTATGCGCAAGTGCAATATTCAGTGCTCGTGTCAGTACCTCAAGTAGTAATATGTTATGTGTATGAGTATGCATGCACCATGAATGTAAAATAATCAACCGTGAAATCTGGATATATCTGTATAAGAAATCTTTAACTTGTATCATAGTAAAATTTGTATAGTAATCTGAAACATCATCAATGAAATCCATGCAAAATCCATGTCAAGTATCGACACAAAACATGCAAATCTCAAAATCTCAATACCTCATAGTCTCAATATCTCATAGTCTCAATATCTCGGGCTCCGTCAGTCCGGATCGGCCTATATCATCAAATCTCACGACAACGGTCGGTATCCTCCGGATATCCGCCGCGCCAGACATCACTGGTAGGTAGTCTTCCCCTGCCAGGCTCATCGTCTACAACTCGAGCTTCTTGCCTCGGGGTACCATACCGGGTCCACCATGTACCCGAGACGGTTCATCCACTCCTCGAACCAGGTCTCGAAATCCAACAGAAAACATAAAATCTCATGGTGGATGACACATACATCACGAGAAAACCGCAACTTGTATTTTAAAATGAGAGAGAGAAAGAGAGAGAAGTTTTTTTATATATATTCTTGCGGTTTTCCCCAAAATCCAGAAATCTCATAAAAATCCAAAATCCAAAAATGTAAGTAAATAATGAGTATCGGCATAAGCCCCACAATACTGCATGATAACATGAAAATGTGAATGCATGAAGTGTCTAAGCAATAAATGCAATGTCTAACTAGCACATGAGAGTAATCACACAATATTATATTGATTTAGCTTTTAGCCGATTCTATCAATAAAAGATAATATGTTCTAAAGTGTACGTGACATGGCAATTACCGATGATGATGTGTGTGAGCCGGCAAATGAGTGTACGTGGAACATGCGCATCATCGGTAATGGTGCTGGTGTCCTAACAGGCATAGTTTTATCCTAGCAAAATAAACATATGTATGAATATGCAATGCGATGCATACAACATGAATATAACAGTGAATGTGTAGTAAATGCACAACTAGAAATACATACTAATCACGAGTCATACAGTTTGTTGTTTGAAAAAACACGATTCATTAGTTTTGAATATAAGTATGACTCGAGCCTAAACTAAAATCTATCTAACCAACTAAGGAACTAACTAAAGATACTAGTCGAAAGGTAAGAAGAATCCTTCTAAAGTCTGAGTCGATATCTCAAGTAGTCGGCGATCCAGCCTCAATAGTGTCATGTACATAGTACGACTTCCTCAAATCAAGAGTGCGGATCAATCATCACATACATGTCTCGTACGGTAAAATCCATCGTACGGTATCCCAAAATCGGGATACGGGTCAACTACCACATATATACATCATCGTTCGAATAGTATCATCATCAAACAATATCATGATTAAGGGTACTGTACTATAATCGCATACATCCCAATATCATCAAACATATGTCATCGTCTGTGTAAATATATATTGTCAAATGATCCACTAAAATGTCAAGTCATATGTTATATCATGATTAAGTCATATATTACAATCTGGGTTCTGTTCTAGAGTCCCGTTCTTTCCAATGTCATCAACACATATTATCGTTTATATAAATATATTTTATATAATCTCATTGTCCAACGATCCGCTACTATCATAACATATCTCATGTCATAACTCGATCATATATCCAATAAATCACGGCATCAAGCCTAGTCATATCGACTCATCTCCATGTATCATATAACCTCCTAATATCACATGTATATGTTGTGTGTGTGTGTGTGTACCTACACACATTCCTACACACACACACACGCACATATACACCAAGTCAAGTTTATGTGTGTGTGCGTGCGTGTGTCTACATGAAACCTATGAATTCTCTCCAAGGCAGTCATCCTCTGGTTAAGTCTTTCTAGATCAGTCTAATCCAACCTAAAGTCTTCAATAATACCCTACTCGTCAAAAATCTAAGGTCACGTCCGACTTCCTAATATTAATATCCTTATTTTACGTTTGCGGGGGTGCTATACGCTATCCACCCGACTTCCCCCGTAGTTATACATCTACTCACCTGGTCCTTGTCTGCCGAAGTCTATACCGCCATACTATTCTTCATCATCCGAAGTCCACGTGAGGGGTACTTATATGCAAACATATATGTAGATCGTAAACCGAATCGTGGATAAAACCAAAACGACGCACGAAACGCGCATAGGTTAAAACCTATGACCACTCATGCAAAGTGACTAAATAACCCTCGACATCGGCGTACAAACGCCGATTGATCGAGGTAAACCCAAGCACACGAATCATGGTTTCACAAATCACTAATTATAATATAAAATAAATTGCAACTCATCAAAAACTCAAAACAAATGAAATCGATTTATTTCCGAAAACCTAGAAAGCATCAATTAACCGTTTCCCTGCAAAACTTGATATTTAAACGAAACTAATGGCCATAATATTCACCAAATATCATAACTAGGATATATAAACCATTTCTATAATTTATCCTCATCAATTTGTATTGAATTGAAAATTCTAGTTTGCAAAAAAACCAAATTTTAATACTTTTTAAAGAAAAATTCACAATTCAACAACTAAACTAGATTTTGCATATTTTAAATTGTTAAACCACACATGGAAACCTTAATGATGCACTAAAAATCCTAACTAGATTTTAATCCCACAATTAAATTAATTTCTAAAAACCTAGTTAGCAATTTAGCATAATTATCACAATTTTTAAACTAAAAATTAGCAACTAGTAACCAAATTGGGTTTTGCATTCAATTAACATGTTAATCTCTTCATTAAAACCATGAATAATTTATAAAAATTCTCACTAGAATTTTATCTCACCCATATACATGTTCTACAAAAACCTAATTTGCATAATTTTTCCTAATTTTAACAATTTTAAAGTAACACCTAACAAATTAACAATTAGATTAAGTTTTCCATGTATAAACATGTTAAACTACACCTTAAGAACAATATCCAATGATGAAAACCCTAATTTGATTTAATAACCCATTCTTGAATTTTGAATCACAAAGATTAAAACCATAATTATACTTCTAATTAGCTTAATTTGAAGTATTATAACAACAATTAAACACTTGGGTTAGGATTATACCTCCACAACAAGAAACCCAACATACAACCTAGTCTTCAAAGTGCTAACTTTGTTTCAAGATCCAAGCTTGATAGGTCAAAAGAAAATGAGTAGAGATTGGATTAGCAATTTGTGAGGTTTTTGTTTTGATTTTGGATGAATTTTTGAAGAATTTTGGAGAGGAAATGAAGTGAGAATTTGGAGAATGGCACCCCCTTGTTTCGGCCAGATTTTGGTGAGAGGAGAGAGAAAAAGAAATGTGTGGGGTGTGTGTAGAAACTTCATAAATTAATGCCTCATTTTTAGCCTTTTCTTTAATTATTTTATTTTATTTCATTTTCCAACCTAGAAAACTCTAGAATTTTAAAGACAATTCAAGAAGAGAATAGCATGCTACAAACCTAATTCTAATATGTCATGGTTTGAAAAATAAACCCATTGCAATTTATAATCTGCGCTATTTTAATGTATAATTAAAAACTTATGTAAATATTTGAAATAATTAATTTAGGAAAAATATTTAAATAAACTAATAATTTATAAGTGACTAAATAAATACCAAATACTAGCAATTATATACTTAAAATAGGCCATTTTAAATTTATGATGAAAAATAATTATAGTTAAGTTTTACGAAAAATACGGTTTACTTTACCGATTATCAGAAAATTCACCTAAAGGATTTTAATTATTTATTTATTTGTTTATTTTTAAAACGTTACACCATCCATCTCTTTTCTTTTTCTTCTTCTCCAAGTTTCTCTCTCTTCCTCTCACTCTCTTTCAAAATCCCAATCCCAAAACTTAACTCTTCTCCATCCAAGCCTTCTCCTTTTTTAAGGTTTTTCACTAAAAGTCATCATCAATCTCTTGGTAGCTTCATACAAGCTTGAATTTACTCTTCATTCCACTACAAAAGGTAAAAATCCATCTTTTAATAAGTTTTTCCTATGAAAACTATATGTTCTACTTAAAAATTATGTTTTTATGATTTAAATCTTGCACAAGTGGAGTTTTGAATGGTTAGTTGTAGTTGTAGTGCGTTAGTGAGTTTTCTTGTTGATTTCAACTTATTTTGGAGTGTAGAAGATAGTTTTTAGCAAAGTTTTGATTTTTAAAGTGTTTTGCAAATTCCAGTATATCGAGCAGCAATTTTTCTTCTTCAGACATCTGAGGCTTGAGCCTTAAACGTCCGCGAGTTCTCTGTTTTTTATTTGTATTGTTTGTCAGACGTCTGAGCTTAAATCTTCAGATGTCTCTCTTTCTTTAGGGTTCCTTTGGGTTTTGTTCAGACGTCTGTATATTGTTCTTCAGACGTCTGCCGCTTCTCTGTCTTGATGAGACGTCTTCCTTAGACGTCTGAGCCTTGATATTCAGACGTCTGATACTCTTTTTGGCCTGTTTAACTTGAGTTTTTACGCTATGTTTAGTTTGCTTGGGTTTATATCGATATTGATGAGATTTATTTGCATGTTTATGATTATTATTAGTTATAAGATCGATTGCGGAGACTCCCGAGTTGTCGAGGAAAGGAAAGGCGATCATAAACTTCAATTAGCTCGAACCGCATTTATATGAGTAGATTTAGCATCTACAGGTGGGAAATCGGGTGGGTGGCGTATAACATCCCCGGTATCTAAATTTATTATGAACACTTTTTTGTTTATTATAATTCATGTCTTATATTCTCAGTTTACCAAAGCTATGTTTTTTCCTTTGCTATATTTTTGCGAACGCAGTTGCTAGGATACCTGCACAATTACTAATGATTATCATGCAACATCAACATAGACTCACATGCTACACACACTGTAACGACCCTGAATTTTCTGTACAAAATTTTTTCTTCTTAAAGTACAGAAAGGAGTTTGCAAGTCTGAGTACAATTTAAAAGTTATTCTTGTTTAAGAACAACAAAAAATAACTTGTGGCTCATTGGTAAAGCCTTGCACTATTGTGACGTAGCCCATATGTTCGAATCTCATCAGCCACATATATTTTTTACTGATTTTTTCTTTTAAACTTTTTGGAAGCCCAAAAGTTTACACGTGCAATACACATAAAAATGAAAAGTCAGATAAAAAAACATGTGAAAAATATTGTGTACACAGCATAGGACACTTGGCAGAGATCCACTGGCCTCTAGCACAAATTGGACCGACGAGATCATCGTTTCGGCCAGCACCGCCGGGCTCCCCCGTAGGGGATGAGCTCCTTGTTTTGCTCACCAAACCCCTTGACCTACCCCACTACCCCTGTTCTGTTTATTTTTGCTGCAATTATCTAGAGAATTAAAATTTAGATTTAAATCCAATTTTTAATACTTTTTAATTCTTTCTTCAATTCCAAAACCCTAATTTTACACTATAAACACAACTCCATACTCTAGACCTCTTCATTCTGAAATCTATTCCTAAAATTCTCAAAAAATTTCCAAGTCTAAGAAGAGTACAAGTAGAGTTAGCCTTAGGTCAAATTCCGGCAAGGATTTGGTCAAATCCCTTTACTCTTGGCATTTCGAGGGTCCTTCTCTGAAGAGGAAGACCCGTGGCCTATCTGGTCCATTTGGGCTAGTTTATTAATCATAGCCTAGAAGGTCGTCGGCTTGAAGAACGTCATGAACTAGGACACGGTCGTTTGAGGATCTAGGGTCCCGATGAACATGCCTACTGCAGGAGATTCTTCGATACGTTGTTCGCACTTAGATCACAGGTTCCACCACCTGATTGCTTATTGAACCCATGTTTCTCCTGACTTCACTCTGGCATTGATTAATGTCGTGATCGGGATGTGCTCACTTGTGCTGGCGAACCGCTGTATAAGCAGCAGTTCCATTTCTGTGAACGTTTTGACGGAGTCATTTGGGAGCTCCGAGTACCATTCAAATGCCGTCTCTGACAGACTGCCAACGAACTGGCGAAGCAATAATTTGTCGTCGCCTCCAGTGTTGCAGCACAAAGCTCTGAACTGCGCTATATGCTGGTGTGGATTGCCTGTCCCCTTGTACACAGGGAACTTGGGGATCGTATATCCCGGCGGGTACTTGATTTGATCATACCAGCCTGGATACGGTCGTCCAGTTTTGATGATTTGGCCAGCCGTTTCATTCACTTGATGAGCCCAAATTTGCTGAGCCATATAGTCATCAAGAGCAGCCTTGGAGATTGTTTCCTCCTTAGCTGTTGATAAAGCAGGAAGTGGGTTTGATGTTTCCTCTCTGTCTTCCTCAACGATTATCGGTGGATTTTCGGCTGGAGGTTCTGGCCAGATCATCATTCCAACCATGTCCTGGAACAGAAGCGCTATCTGCTTTATGTTAGTAGCTTGTTCCGCGGCCTCCTTATCCTTCCTTTCAAGAACCCTTCACAGGAACTCTGTATCGGTCTCCTGCTTTTGGCACTGTTCGCTTGCTGATTCCGGACTTTCTTTCTGCCCGGTAAGTGCTGACATTTTGATCAGCATTTCCTGGAGCTTTTGTTGTTGCTCCTGAGCTTTTTCCAGCGACCGAGTTTGCGGTCGATGACCCACGGAAGCACGGCTTTATTCTTTTCCGGAAGCCATGTAAACCATGTGCATGATCATGCCCCTAGACCAGGGGCATTTGGTCCACCGCCTTTGGAATTTGCCGCCGACGGTGGGAGGTTCTCCAGCCTCACCCTTTTGTGGGAGGTCGAAGTTGAAGGAGCCTTTGTAACAGGCACCAATGTGGAAGAAGTCCCTGCTGTATGACGGAAGGATGGTCTTTTTTTGCCGAGCTTTCGATTTCTTCGGTCGGCGGGAGTCGTTTTCGTCGATCACAGACTCCTGGACTTTTCGCCAGACTCTGTGAATTTGTGAGGAGATCCGCTGATAGGGCCGCTCCTGCTTTTCATGTACAGGGACCTCAACAAGACGAGGTGATTTCTTCAGTACCGCTGTGGGGGAGTTTTTAAGCACCCTCTTTAGCGGTTCAAAACTGTTCCCGGTTGGAACAACAACATTGACTTCCACCATTGGAGCTGGTGGGGTAAGTCTAGAGGGGGGTTGCCCCCAGCTTTTCTTACTTGCGCAAGTGGCGACGTTGAACGTGCCTTGCTGAAGGGACCGCCTTGGTTTTGGAAGCGGTTGCAGCTTGCCCTTGGTTTTGTTGAAGAGCTCTTGCAGTTGCCAGTCTATTAAAGACCGACGTCCTTGGCAAGATTTGATTGGAGATGTTCAACCTTTCAAAGACCGATCGCCTGACTGGTGAAGCACTTTTGATGGCTTCATTTGCAGCAGGAATTGGGAGAGCTATCCTTTTTGGGGAAGCCCATTCAGGTATGATGCGCCTCTTTGCGAGCCCGTTTTGGTTCTGGCTCAGCCTGTTGAAGACTGAGACGTCTGAGCTTCGGCTCAAAGATCGAGGCATCGGATTTGGATGGCCCGTTGAGAGGGGCCGTTGTGGCCGCAAGTCGATCGAAGACCGACTTCTTGGGAGCATTGTCTTGCGGCGCTGGGGCGCTGAAGCTCGTTGGTAGAATCATGGTCCTGAAGAACAATTCAGTAGTGGCTTGAGTTACTTGCCCCACCGGCATTGAAAAGATGGAGGCCGTATTAGGCCCATAAGTCACTCCTCCAGTTGGGGCGGAGCGGGAGTTGTTGCTGCAAGTTATGCAGTTGAAAGCCATCGATTTTCTCTTTTTCTGCACAGGAGCAAGACACCAAATCTTAGTACCTCGAATCCAAGGGCAACCATAGCGAACCGCGATTTTGTTCACGAAACATGACACACGAAGTGTGGAGTGGAAAGAGGAAAAGGTCCCACCGGGTGTGCCAGAATCTTTTCACCGCCGAAAGACCAGACCGAGACGTTGGAACGTTTGGCCTGAATTTGGGGCAGATGCTATTTGGACTTATCCATCCACCTCTCCGAAGATACCAAGTTGATTTATGGCACCGTATATCGGAGGTTTGGACGAACGCGACTGTTGTAGCTGACTTTATCAGATCCTCCTTCATTTGCGAGAGGTTTTTGATTATTGGAACGCTTTTCCCTGCAGACGCAAGCCCTAGCAGTTAATTACGTTACCACATCGCGACAACCACTTTCTCCTACTCCGGAGGTTCACTTCGTGTCGTGTGTATGTTTGTTTTTATTTTGGGTTGCCCGTGGATTGTATACAGAGACTAATTTATGTCGTCGTCCGTAGGGCGTGGATTAGACCAAATCCGTATATTTTTAGATTTGGATTTAGATTGATTTAAGGACCGTTAATCTTGTTTGAGATTAAGACCGACTTAAACATATGAGCATTTGGGCTCGATTATTTTAATTTAAGGACATCACGGTCCATTATCCCCATATTTGAGACGAAGTTTTAGTTTAGGGACGTTTCGGTCCATTATCGCCATTTTAGAGGCGAATATTAGTTTAAGAACGTTTCGGTCCATTATCGCCATTTTGGAGGCGAATATTTGTTTAAGAACGTTTTAGTCTATTATCGCCATTTTGGAGGTGAATATTAGTATAAGGACGTTTCGGTCCAACATTCAACTTGCGCGCACGTGTATTTGTTACGTGACGAAATGAACGATGTTGATATGGAATGTGCCCAATTTGGGGCACGATCCGATTTGAGGTATGCACGTCAATTTAAAAGTGCATCAATGTGGAATTGTTGGTCATTGGAACCCGCCACCTTTCTGAAGACGTTGAAGAATTACAACGACATTTATCAGAGGTGTGAAGAGACACCCTTGAACCAAATCCCGTGTTTGAGGGAGAGGGGTTATAGCGACCTTAAGAATTTTTGTTAAGGATACGTTAGTCCAATTTGAGACTAAGATCCACTTAACAATATTTCAGTATCTTCCTTATTTAAAACCCAGCAAAAGAGCATTTGGACTCAGTTGCAAGACTTTAGCAACTTAGCCAATTTGGGCTTTAGTCTGCTTAGTCTCCCCTCTTTTTTTTTTGAAAAAAAGTGCTAAGCACTTGTTTGGGCTCTTTTTAATCAGACCTTTTTTATGCAAAAAGTGTTGAGCACTTATATGAGTTCTGACGCCCATATATAATCCTGTGGAGCTTTCAGTTATGGGGGTTGCCCAACAAGTGTTGAATACTTTACTCATTTTGTCTTTATATGGAGTGCTAGGCACTCTTTATGGCGTCCACGTGGGGAACACGTGAGGCGCTGGGCGCTGCCCAATGAGTATTGAACACTCAGCTGTTTTGGGCTGTTTATGGAGTGCTAAGCACTCTTTTCTTCTCTTTTGTGCGCATACGTGGGGAGCACGTGTGGCGCTAGGCGCTACCTAGTGAGTGATAAGCACTCTTCCCTTCTGTGGCGCCCACCTGAGGAACACATGCGGCGCTGGGCGCTGCCCAGTGAGTGCTAAGCACTACTCTCTGTGGCACCCACGTGAGGAACACATACGGCACTGGGCGCTGCTAATAGCATTTTTGCCCATTAATGATCGATGGGATCTTTGTTTTGCAGATTTAGGATCAAGCTTTCATTTTTAAGAACCAAGTTCTTTTACGAAAACTAGGTTTCTTTTATATGCTTTGTTTTGAGGAATTCTATTCCTAGTTCCTTTCTGCATTTTTGATTCTTAAGAACAAGTTCCTCCCGATGAGAATTAAATTCTCAACTTGTGGGAGACTTGTCTTGTGGATCTCAGATCTAGAGAAAGAATTCAGTTCTTCGAGAAGGGTTAGACCCTTAGATATATAAATGAGATGTTTTTATCTCTGTGTTTTTTTCTTTACCTAGAGTTTCTAAGGAGGGAGATCTTCTTCCTTAAGAATTTAATTCTCTATTCGTTTTTGAAGCTTTCTGTTTTTGTTTTTAGAAGCCTATGGGGGGTTCCTCTCTCTCAGACTTGAAGTTTTCGGTCTTTTATATAGTGGAGGCAAGTTTGTTAATTAGCTTTTGTTTCCCCCAATTAGAGCAAAACTCTGTTTAAATTTTAAATTTTGAAATGAAGCAACGCTTCATAGCAGCGCCAAGTGCACTGCGCTTTAAGCAGCGCATCACGTGCAAAGCACGTGTGCGCTAGCGCTAAGTGCGCTCCGCTCTAAGGAGCGCACCACGTGCAAAGCACGGGTGCGCTAGCGCTAAATGCTCTGCACTCTAAGCAGCACACCACGTGCAAAGCACGGGTGCGCTAGTATTGGAACTAAAAACTCCCCACCGTCAGATCAAAGATCCAATAATAATGATAAATCATTAATTAACTAGAATAAATTTCTGTTAAGGAAAAATTCCTTAAAATCTTTCCAAACAAAAAGATTGTGCTCTGTAAATCAGAGCACTGTTGGATCAATGATCCAAAGATGATTAAAAATCATCAAAATTACAGAATAAATTCCGTATGGAAATATTTCCCAATCTTGTTAAAAACAAGAAAATTGCCTTCTGTAAATCAGAAGCCCTTGGATCAAAGATCCAACGGTTGGGAAATCCCCAAATCAATTGGAGAAAAGATCTCCTTAACTGATTGAACAAATCATCTTGCCCTATATAAAGGCCCCAAGACTTCAAGTCTCAGATATACAGAAGCAAATAGAGGACCCCCCCATAAACTTTGAGAAAATTGAGAGAGAAGAGCCAAGCTCTCGGAAGAAGAAGATTTTCTTCAAGGTAAAAAAGAACAGAGAGATGAAATCATCTCATAAGATAAGAAGAATTCATTTCTTCCTTTAAAGATCATAGATCTACAAGACTAAAGTTTTTCACAAAGAGATCAAAAGATCTCATCATAAAATAAGAAGAAGAACATAATTCTTCTCACAGATCATAGATATACAAGACTTAGGTCTTTTACACAAAGAGATCATAGTATCTCATTATAAAAGGAGGGGGAGAATTATTCAATTCTCTTAGGATCACAGATCCATGAAGGCAAAGCCTTTCATCAAAATATAAGAGATTGAAATATCTCCTGTAAAACTAAAGAACTTTATTCTTAGGTCTATGAGACAAAGTCTCTTAAAGGAGAATTTAATTCTCAGTGCATAGCGCTGCATAAAAGAGCCTTAGCGCTCCATATAAAAAAAAAGAAGCTCTTCAGCGCACCAGAACTAGTGCACAACGCTGCATAAAAGAGCCTTAGTGCTCCATATTAAAAAGAAGCATCTCAGCGCCCTTGATCTGGTACAAAGCGCCAAGCGCACCACGTGCTCCTCACGTGTGCGCCACTTAACAGTTAGCGCTCTGCGCTCTTGGACTAGCGCTTTACGCTCATGGAATGGCGCTCAGCGCCAAGCGCACCACATGTTCCTCACGTGTGCGCCACTGAACTAATAACGCTTTGTGCTCATAAATCAGCGCAATGCGTTCATAGACTGGCGCTCAGCGCCAAGCACACCACGTGTCCCTCACGTGTGCGCTACTCGGCAGAAGCGCACTGTGCTCTTTGACTGACGCAAAGCGCCAAGCGCACCACGTGCCCCTTACGTGTGCGCTGATATAACATAAATTATTCTTTAATAAGCCACAGAGCTATGAGGAATGCTCAGCATTCAACAAAAGACAGAAATACTGTCAGGATCCAAATCAATGCTCAGCATTGTTAAAAGGGCCAAGCCCAAATAAATGCTCAACAGCCCAAAATAAATGTTAAATATTTTAACTTGATTGGACTTAGCCCAAGATTGGCCACAAGTCCTTAATTCAGATTAACTGAGCCCATATGCTCACAAATCTTTTGATCTTAGTCTCAAATTGGACTACAGATCTCTCAACCAAAATTGGTTCAAGGGTACATGTTCATATCATAATATTGCATTATTATATTCCCCATTCTTATGCATTTTACAAATAAACAGGTGCTTTTGACCCATGTCTGCTACTTAGTTACAGGTTATAGGTTCTCGGAGCTAAAACAGTGAAAAAGATAAAAGGCGATACAAAAGTAAGACTTTCACCAACAAACAGAGAATCTTGATCAAGCCTACACGACGATCAGTTCACAAAGTACAAGGCAACGCAAGGTTCAAGACTTCGTCTCGATGCAACGGTAAAAGTTCACTACAACTATTCACTGGGAATCTGGAAGAAATCTAGAAACCAATCTGAAGAACCAACCGAAGAAACAGGAAGAGAAGTACAGCAAGAAGTGTCACAGAAAAATGCAGCGCTCAAACTCTCCTTTTGGTCGTGGAACCGTGGCCAAACCCTGGCTGCGGCCGCGGTTCCGCGACCGTGTGAAGTGCGGAAAAGATAAAAATTTTACCATATGTTGAGACGGCGCTGAATAGTCTTCCTAGGGGTATTTTTGTAAATGCAGACATGCGGCAATTGTAAACCTTGGGTTTTCTATGTCCTATAAATAGAAGCCCAATTCCTTGTATTAGTTCATGCCTCCTTTCATTAATAAAATTCAGAATTCTTTTTGGAGAGCATCAATTTGTAAGTTCTTAATTTATTTTCTCGCCCTAGGTAATTTCTATTCTTGCCCTACTTTAGATTTAATTCCTTATCCTAGGTTAAATTTATTATCTGCCCTAATTAGATCTTTAATTCCTTGTCCTAGATAAATGTTCTTCAATTCCCTAATGAGTGAGTAGTTTTCTCGCTTGTTAGGGTTAGCTTTGGGGAAGGCTTGAGAGATGAAGATCTCTCATCCCTTTCTTGTTCATCACATATAATTATAGGACTCCATGCATACATGCACACACCGCTCCCTACGGCACCCTATCCCACGAGGTAGCGGTGATACCGTAGTATAAAGGCCCGGTTGCGCGTGTTTTCCATGGAGGTTAGGGTAAGGATTGATAAAGGAAGGACAAGAACTTAGAGGAAGAAACATCTTTCCAATTGGTTCTAATCCCTTTTATTAATAATTACCATAACTCCTAATAGATCCTAATATGGATATAGAAAGCGGTGAGATTTATTGACTTTCCAAACTTAACCTAGACCTAACCCTAGCAAGATTTAGATCTAGATAATCTTAGTATAAATCAATTTAGGTTTTAGATTTAATCAATCCGACCCCAATCGGAATTAACTCGTTTGAGCAATTAGGAAAACACAAAATCCCTGTGGACCGACCCGTACTCACCGGCTAGCTACCAAGCGACGCCGTTCTTGATTGCGGTTTAGAAATATTTTTGACATACGAATCAAATGGCGCCGTTGCCGGGTATGGCGTAGTATTTCCTTTTTGTAATTTTGGGTTAATCTAAATTAAAAAAAATTATAAAAACTGAAAAATCAAAAAATATAAAAATTTATCATTTTTTTTATTTTTGTGAAGGGTATTTTTTTGGGATCTTTGCAGGATCGACGGATCTGGAAAAATCCAGAGTGCTAAACAGAAAATGGGAGATCAGAACAGAGGGGGATTTCAACAACAGAACAGTAGAATTTTTTTTGGGACCTGAACCCTCCATGCGGCCGCCTTTCCACCGCCAAACCACCATCAAAACCGCGGACTCCTTCTGTCTTCAGTGCGTGAAATTTTCACTGTTTGTTTCCTCTTTCCCTCTTCTGCAAATCCCGATATATCTTTTGTCAAATCTCCTGCAGAATTCTTTGCGCTTTAAAAAAAAAAATCTTTCCCCTTCCAAAAATTGATTTTCTGCAGGATTCTTTGCGCCGCGCTTAAAATACAAAATTGATTGCATGTGATTTTTTTTTGTTTTGCATATCTTTAATCGGACTTTAAGGGGCTTGAGACCAATTCAGATTGGGTGGGGATTTCATCACCCTTCGCAGGACCTCAGAAATCACATAAGGCATATTGTATTGACCATCTTTTAATTAAAAAATACTAGACTCAGCCCTAAGGACGTCGAGCTCAATAGGACAGAGGACTAGTTGTAGGCATCGGCCGTTGATCCTAACCTGATTTTGCGGTGTCTAGGCAAGTGTGTCTAAGGCTACTGGTTACTTAATTAGGACCACTACTTGTAGTGGGGAGCCTCCCACTCACCTGGCACTTACCTGGCCGCAATTGGCGGTGAAGAGGCGGTTTGAGGTCCTATTTCTAGCCCTTTGGAATAGTTAGGAGCTGTCTAGCTGACCTAGGTGACCCTAGATTTAGGCCTGATTGTGCATTTATGGTTGATTGCATTTGTGTTTAAGCCCTTTATCAAAAATCTTTTTTTGCAAACAGTTCCAAATAAAGAGAAAAAGAAAAAGGAATTTTTTTTATAAAAACTTGCAACTTGTCGCTAAGAACTCCTTGCACTACCCATTTTCTTTCTCTTCTCCTTTTTACATCATGGGTACCCCACCTCATAAATCTCTTGTCGAACTTTGGTATCCTGAACCTAACTTTGCCTCGTACGTTAATTGTTTCGGTCGATTTAAGGACGATCCCTCCATACCCAAAATTTCTTTGAAAGATCAAATAGAAGCGTCTAGGAGAAACAGTTCGACGTTGCAATCCACTTTGTGTCAACCATGTCAACCTTCACCACTTTCGTACGTTGATACCACTTTTTCGAGTTCTGTTGTAACTCCTAAACCGATGTCTATTGCTGAGCATATTGCACAATCTCATAGCTGATCTTTCACTCCTCTCCACACATCCAGTTCTAGGGATCGATAAGTCCATTCACCTTTTTATACAAATGTTGATCCTACTCCTGTCCAACCATCCAATTCCTACTAATCCTACCCGACTTTCCCGCCTTCACTAGACATTGCTTCTACACAGCCATTTGGGAGTTTCACGTATCCAAACAATTTCGAATCTTTTACCGAAACCCCTTCACAACCCATGTCTAGTTTGGAACAGTCGTTGGAAGCTTATATTTTAGCAACAAACAAAATGATGAGGAATGTGGATGCATCCATGGCCGCCCTTATGCAACCTAGTGAACCGGCAGCTAGTTTCCAACCAGCTCCAAATTTTCCAATGTATGAGGAGGCGGTTGGACAGAGTGAGAATTTGAGAAGAGAGAGTGATTTCTACACCTTTCCAAATCAAATCTACCCATACCCAATTGAAGCCCACAACTCCAGTTTTCCATCGATTGTCCCAAATGATTCACAAGTTGAAAATAAAACATCTAACGAGTTGTGTGACTTTGTAGTGCTTGATTTGCCAGATTGTGAAGAATCCCTTTCGAGTGATACCACATCTAATCCTTTTGAACTTTACACCTCCATTCTAGAAGCTAAATTGATAAATATCCATGCTTTTGATGAGGTGTTAGAAAAAATTGATTTTCACTTGATTGAGGATATAGACGCCGGGAATATTTTGGATGATGAACCCGTAAATTTGATTGAAATTTTATGTCCAATTCATCATTCCGAGTCATTAAAAGTTTCTCCCGAACTTCATATGCGTCTTGATTTTGATGATAATGGCATGGATAAGCTAAATTTTGAGGAGAATATTGAGGAAATTATTGAGGATGAACCAGTTTTGTTTGATGAGTCGGATTTCCCAATTCATCATGTCCCGTCCACTGATTGTGTACACCCTCCCGAATCTTTTACCCTTCCTCACTCACTTCCCTTCATCCTTGTTCCAACCTTGCAAGAGACCGTTACGCTTTCATCTCCAATACCAAGTTCGACGTACCCATGTTTGCTCACGAATCTTGAGGGATTTACTCTCATTCTTCCGCGGGTTGATAGATTAGCACGATCGCTTTTTACACATCGGTCATTACAAATTATGCTAATTTATACACTCCATCCCCACCCTCAAGTTCATATTCCCACTTTCTTTGGTTCTTCTAATCTTTTTTAATGATACCGAGTGTTGATGAATCACAATCCGATATTTTGAGTTCGATAATTTTCAATTGGACCTTCGACGAAAGTTTCGAAGATATTTTCGCCGATGAACTCGCATTTTTAAATGATACGAATTTTGTGACTAATCAACCTCCACTCGAAGAAGTAGAACCACTACCATTTCTTTTTCCCTTCCGTCATTCCTCTCCTCCACCGAGACCATATTCCACTCTTCTTCCTATACGGTCTCATGTGTTTCTCATTTCTTTTCTTTACACTCCATTCTTTCACCAACTCTATCTTTATCATGATAAGATTTTTGAATGGTTGGTGCTAACTTTTGGTCTGTGTAAGGCCTTGTATAGTTTGATTTTTCTCCTCCCTAACTCGGAACTTTAACGCTTAAACAGTGGAAACACTGTTTCACTTAAGTTTGTGGGGAACCTTGTTGTATATATACTTTGTTTTTCTTTTAACAATAGAAAACAATAAAAAAAATCAAAAAAATAAAAAAATAAAAAAAATAATAAATAAATAAACATGGGAGTGCCGACAATTTTGACCCTATTGGTGTAGTATGACAGTGAGGACACTGTCAAGTTTAAGTTTGGGGGTATGCTCGGTAAGCCTTCTTCCTTCGCATTCATATGTACATTTTTTGCATTTGCATACTTATTTTAAAACGCATAAAAATTGAAAAATTTCTAAAGCTATAAAAATTAATGTATTCAATTTTGGCCATAATTGACTTGAGTTTGACAAATAGGTTAGCTAGCTAGGAACAACTAGATCTAGACTTAGTAAATTAAAAACCCTAAAAAATAACCTTTCTTAAAATTTAACGGTAGAAAGTATATGTCTTTATAGTTTATTTAGAAATAGGCAAATTTTGAGTTCACTTCTTGGGCTAAGTTAAAACAAGGGAAGAGTATTGATATTTTTATTAGAGTATAAGTTTGAAAAATAATTCCTAAACTTAAGTCTAGATTCTGAAAATATATACCTTACAACTTGCACAAACACGCACCTTGAAACTTGGAATAGTAGAAGAGACATTGAAATGCTCTTGTCTAAAGTCCTTAGTACGAAGAAAAATAAAATAAAAAAAATACAAGTGTGAATAAAGAAAAAAAAATGGACACTGGTTTTTGTGATTACTTAAGGCTGCAAAAATAGAAAAATATTTAGCGAGGGTGCTTCATCACCTAGTGCCTTAGACCAACTGGTTTGGGAGTCACCGCTAAAGCCTTAGGTGTTGCAAAACTAGGAATTACGCTTTAATGTGCAAACACATTTTGTAATCGGTTGTTGGTACCTCAAGAAGTATTAACGATCGCATAAAAGATGTGTGAGCGAAATTCACCAATTAAGAAGTGCTTTGGACAACGGACAAGAGTATGATTGCTTGATTTGAATTTCCAAGTGTAGGGGTGATACACACACACGTAGGGGTATGTGATTGGGGTTTAGATAAGAGATATGAATGAAGAATAGAACTTGTATCTTTAATAAAGATGATAAAAATTCCTAAGTGGAGATGAAACCCTAGAAGGAAAACTTAAGAGATGCTAAAAACTAAGTAGGTCTACAGAACATATATAATCTTAAGTTAAATGATGAGGAAGTGTGAAGAATATGAGTGGGTAATTTATGAGTCGACGATAATAGAATTCCCTGTTAGAAAACCTAATTGGAGAATAAAAGTCAATGGGCCTAATTGATAGGATTTTGTGGGTAGTATCTGCTGAAAACCCTCAGGAGACAACACTCCTCCTATTGGGGACACCTAGAGGTTTAACGGCTTGTTGCACGAGCTCAGTGCAATCGCGTTTCCCTGCGAAAGTGAGGTTAGGTTTTTGTCGAGAATAAAACTTGGTTTGCCCGAGGACGAGCAAAAGATAAGTTTGGAGGTATTTGTTCATGTCATAATATTGCATTATTATATTCCCCATTCTAATGCATTTTACAAATAAACAGATGCTTTTGACCCATGTCTGCTACTTAGTTACAGGTTACAGGTTCTCGGAGCTAAAACAGTGAAAAAGATAAAAGACGATACAAAAATGGGACTTTGACCAACAAACAGAGAATCTTGATCAAGCCTACACGAAGATCAGTTCACAAAGTACAAGGCAGCGCAAGGTTCAAGACTTCGTCTCGAAGCAACGGTAAAAGTTCACTACAACTATTCACTGGGAGATCTGGAAGAAACTTAGAAGCCAATCTGAAGAACCAACCGAAGAAACAGGAAGAGAAGTACAGCAAGAAGTGTCACAGAAAAATGCAGTGCTCAAACTCTCCTTTTGGCCGCGGAACTGCGGCCAAACCCTGGCTGCGGCCGCGGTTCCGCGGCCGTGTGAAGCGCGGAAAAGATAAAAATTTTACCATATGTTGAGGCGGCGCTGAATAGTCTTCCTAGGGGTATTTTTGTAAATGCAGATATGCGGCAATTGTAAACCTAGGGTTTTCTATGTCCTATAAATAGAAGCCCAATTCCTTGTATTAGTTCATGCCTCCTTTCATTAATAAAATTCAGAATTCTTTTTGGAGAGCATCAATTTGTAAGTTCTTAATTTATTTTCTCGCCCTAGGTAATTTCTATTCTTGCCCTACTTTAGATTTAATTCCTTGCCCTAGGTTAAATTTATTATCTGCCATAGTTAGATCTTTAATTCCTTGCCCTAGATAAATGTTCTTCAATTCCCTAATGAGTGAGTAGTTTCCTCGCTTGTTAGGGTTAGCTTTGGGGAAGGCTTGAGAGATGAAGATCTCTCACCCATTTCTTGACCATCACATATAATATAGGACTCCATGCATACATGCACACATCGCTCCCTACGGCATCCTATCCCATGAGGTAGCAGTGATACCGTAGTATAAAGGCCCGGTTGCGCGTGTTTTCCATGGAGGTTAGGGTATGAATTGATAAAGGAAGGACAAGAACCTAGAGGAAGAAACATCTTTCCAATTGGTTCTAATCCCTTTTATTAATAATTACCATAATTCCTAATAGATCCTAATATGGGTATAGAAAGCGGTGAGATTTATTGACTTTCCAAACTTAACCTAGACCTAACCCTAGCAAGATTTAGATCTAGATAATCTTAGTATAAATCAATTTAGGTTTTAGATTTAATCAATCTGACCCCAATCGGAATTAACTCGTTTGAGCAATTAGGAAAACACAAAATCCCTGTGGACCGACCCGTACTCACCGGCTAGCTACCAAGCGACGCCGTTCTTGATTGCGGTTTAGAAATATTTTTGACATACGAATCAGTACATCTCTTTACTCCTCTGATATTTGTCGTTGTAATCCTTCAACGTCTTCAGAGAGGTGACGGGTCCCGACAACCATACATTTCATAGACTATGACGTCTTTAAACCGGACTGTGGGGTCCTTAAACCCATGGACTATGATGTCCTTAACCTTGGGCCGTGGGGTCCTTAAACCCATGGACTATGATGTCTTTAACCTCGGACTGTGGGGTCCTTAAGCCCATGGACTATGATGTCCTTAACCTCGGACCGTAATGTCCCTAAACTAATCGACCACAATGTCCTTAAACTAAACAATAGAGCCCAAATGCTCTCTTATTGGATCTAAATGATCCCGTTGAGTTGATCTTAGTCTAAAATTAGACTAACGTATCCTCAATGAACGTTTAAGTTGATGTTAGTCTCAAATGAGACTAACGTATCCTTAAACCCAACCCAAAACCCAAATCTAAGAAAATACGGATTTGGACTAATCCACGCCCTACGGGCGACAACATAAATTAGTCTCCGTATACAATCCACGGGCAACTAAAAACAAAACAAACACCCACGACACGAAGTGACCATCTGAAGAAGGAGAAAGTGGTTACTGCGATGCGGTAGCGTAATTAACTACAGGGGCTTGCGCCTGTAGGGAAGAGTGTCTCCACAATCAAGAACCCCTCAAATGAGGGGGAATCTGACGAAGTCTGCTACATCGGCTGCATCCGTCTAAACCTTCGATATACGGTGTCATAAATCAACTTGACATCTTCGGAGAGGTGGACGGATAGCACTAATTAGCATCCGCCCTCTAAATTCAGGAAAGACGGACCTATGCGGTCTCGTCTCCGTTTTTCGGTGGGGAACAGATTCTGGCACGCCCGGTTGGACCTTTTCCTCTTTCCACTCCACACTTCGTACGTCGTGTTCGCAAACGAATTGCGGTTTGATATGGTTGCCCTTGGGTTCGAGGTAATAAGATTTGGTTTTGCTCCCGTGCAGAAAAAAGAACATCAATGGCCTCTAACTGCTCCAGCTGCAACTGCAACTCCCGTTCCGCCTCATCTGGAGGTGTAACCTACGGGCCCCAAGCGGTCTCCCTTTTCACAATGCCAGTGGAGCAGGTAACTCAATCCACTACTGGGCTATTCTTCGGGACCATGCTCCCACCGATGAGCTTCAACGCCCTTGTACCATTGCAAGAAGCTCCGAAGAGCTCGGTCTTTAATCGGCTCACAACTACTGCGGCCCCTTTCAACGGGTCGTCCAGTTCCAACGCCTCAGTTTTTGACAGACTGGGCCAAAGCTCATTTGGGCCCATGAAGAAGCCCGCGATACCAGAAAGGGTAATCCCTAAGTGGATAGCCATTCCTACTCATGAAGGCGTCAAGGCGGCTTGTCCTGCCAAAGGGTCGGTCTTCATAAGACTGACTGTTTCAGTTTCTGTTCCAGGCGAAATCGTCAAGGCTGCTTCCCCTGCTCGGAAGTCTGCCTTCGATAGGCTGGTTATCCCCGCTCAGCGGACATCAGTCTTCAATAGGCTGACAACGACAACTTCTGACCAACACAGGGGGTGTTTCCCCCAATCAGAGCAAAGCTCTGTTTGAATTTCAAAAATTCAAAATTTCAAGCAACGCTTCAGATTTCTTGCGCTGCGCGCAGCGCGCCACGTATCAAAAGCTGACATGCCAGCGCTGCGCCCAAGACAGCGCACCCAATCAGAGCAAGGCTCTATTTAAAATAAAAGTAAAGGAAGTAACGCTTCAGATGATCTGCGCTCTGCGCTGCGCGACACGTGTCAGCACAGTTGCGCTGCGCTCTGCACCGCGCGACAGTTGTGCTAGCGCAGTTCGCTGCGCTCTGCGCTGCACGACACGTGTCAGCGCAGTTGCGCTGCGCTCTGTGCTGCGCGACACGTGTCAAGCGCAGGTGCGCTTGCGCCAACTTTGCCAGCACTAAAACATAATTAAAATTCCAGAAAGATCTTTCTGATCTTGTTAAAACAAGAAGATTATCTTCTGTAAAACAGAAGCCCTTGGATCAAAGATCCGACGGTGGGGAAAAAATCCCTAAATCATTCAGAGAAAGATCTCTTTAACTGATTTAACAAATCAATTGGCCCTATATAAAGGCCCCTAGACTCCAAGTCTAAAACACACATAGAGAAAGAGAAACCAGAGAATTCCTCTAAAATTTTGAGAAGAACTCAAAGAGAGAAAAGGTAAACCTTTGAAAAAAAAGAAGAGTTTCTTCTAAAAAAGATCAGTGATCTAAGAACAAGATCAAGATTTTCGATAAATAATAATAATAATAATAATAATAATAATAATAAAAAAGAAGAATTAATTTACTTCTGTATAAAGGCATTTTCTTTTGATGAATCACTGGTTCTTGAGATTTGAGGTAGAATCTCTCTGGAAAACAAGAAAAATTTGTTCCCTTTGATCTAATTTGATCCAAATATTAAACAGTGCCTTGCACTTTTGAGTTTGCATTGTTGCGCTCCTTGGGTTGGCGCAAGCCACCAGAGAGCGCCACGTGTCAATCACAGAACAGCTGCGCCTTGCGCTTCTAAAAACAGAGCACTGCTCTCTTAAATTGGCGCAAGTCATCAGAGCGCGCCATGTGTCAGCAGCGCACTAGCGCAGCGCGCTGGCGCAGCGCACTGCGCTAACAGACTTACGCTCACCAGAGCGTAACACGTGTCACACCCACATGAGTTTGCGCCTTGCGCTGGCGCAAAGCGCCTGACAAGCCACGCGGCGTACCGTCAGAACAATAAATGCTTTGCATTATTAAAGAAGGGACAGAGCCCAATTAAAAGGCCTAACAGGCCTAATGAAAAAATGCAATGCATTATTAAAAAGGGGCAGAGCCCAAATAACGGTCTAACAGACCAATTTAGATGCTGTGCATCATTTAAAAGGGCAGAGCCCAATCAAAGGCCTAACAGGCCAAATGTGAATAAATGTTAGACATTTTCTAACTGGACTTAACCCAATATTGGCCATAAGTCCTCAAATTAAATTGAACTGAGCATGACTGCTCTCTCAAATCAATTTACACCCGGTTCAAGGGTACATCTCTGAACTCTTCTGATATTTGTCGTTGTAATCCTTCAACGTCGTCAGAGAGGTGACGGGTCCCGACAACCACACATTGATACGGATTGTAGGGTCCTTAAAATCACGGATTAATGCGTCCTTAAACCAGTATCCTTCCCCAAAATGGGAACGTTGGACCACCATGTCCCTAAATCGGCAATACGGATTGTGGGGTCCCTAAACTCATGGACTTATGCGTCCTTAAACCAACACTCGTCCCCAAAATAGGAACAATTGACCACTATGTCCTTAAACTGGCAATGGACCACTATGTCCCTAAACTGGAACAATAGAGCCCCTAAATGCTCTTTTGTTGGATCTAAACGATCCCGTTAAGTTGATCTTAGTCTAAAATTAGGCTAACGTATCCTTAATAAACATTTGAGTTGATCTTAGCCTCAAATATGGCTAACGTATCCTCAAACCAAAACCCCAAACCTAAATCTAAGAAAATACAGATTTGGACTGATCCGCGTCCTACGGGCGACGACATAAATTAATCTCCGTATACAATCCACGGGCAACCACAAACAAAACAAACACCCACGACACGAAGTGAAATTCTGGAGAAAGAGAAAGTTGTTACCGCGACGCGGTATCGTAATTACCTGCAAGGGCTTGCACCTGCAGGGAAGAGCTTCCCCACAATAAAAAAAACTCCTCAAGCGAGGGGGAATTTGACGAAGTCTGCTACATCGGCCGTATCCGTCTAAACCTCTGATACACGGTGCCATAAATCAACTTGGTATCTTCGGAGAGGTGGACGGATAAAACCAAATAGCATCTGCCCCGAATCTCAGGCAAGACGCCCCTGTCTTGGCCGCCATTCGGAGGGGAACAGATTCTGGCACGCCCGGTGGGACCTTTTCCTCTTTCCACTCCACACTTCGTGTGTCGTCTTCACGAACGAATTGCGGTTTGTTAATGGTTGACCTCGGGTTTCAAGTTACTAAGATTTGGTCTCTTGCTTGGCGCAGAAATCAAACAGCAATAGCGTTCAACTGTTCAAACTGCTCCAACTGCAAGTGCAACCGACGCTCCGCCTTACCTGGAGGTGAAGCCTATGGACCGCAGGCTGCTTCCCTGTTCACTATGCCTGTGGAACAAGTGACTCAGGATACCATCGGTCTGTTCTTTGGGACTATGCTCCCGCCAGTGAACATTAACATCTCGCTGCCGAAGGAAGCGCAAAAGAAGTCGGTCTTCGATCGGCTCACTACTACCACGGCCCCTCTCAACGGGTCGTCAAATTCCAACTCCTCGGTCTTCACCAGACTGAGCCTGAACTCCGATGGGCCTGCCAAGAAGCCCATGACCCCTGAAGTGGCCATCCCGAGGAAGATAGCCATCTCTGCTCCTGAAGTCGTCAAGGCGGCTTCTCCTGCTAAAGAGTCGGTCTTTACAAGACTTACTATTCCGGCTCCCGTTCCTGGTCGAAGGTCTGTCTTTGACAGATTGGATACCACTACTCAAAAGACATCAGTCTTCAAGAGGCTGGCACCAGTGGCGCCTCATCTAGACAGGGGGCAAGACAAAACCATCCCCATCGCCGAACCAGCCCCGACAGCTCGACACGCTCGACGTCGCCACTGGCGCCGAGTAAGGAAGACCGGGGGAAACTCCCCCTCTGGGCTAACGCCACCAGCTTCAACGGTGGAAGTTAATGCTGCTGTTCCAACTGGGAACAGCTTTGAGCTGCTGAACAGGGTACGCAGAAATTCGCCAACTGCGGTGCTCAAAAGATCTCCTCCACCGGTAGAGACCGTCGTAGAAGCAAAACCAGAAAGGCCAGAGCAGTCTCCTCAACGGCTGTCTTCCAGAGTCTACAAGACTTGGCGACGGGTCCGAGAATCGATGATTGATCCGAATTTCTCTCACCAACATAAGAAGTCGAAAGTTCGGCAGGAAGAAAATCCCCCTGTCAAGCAACGAAAGACGACGACCACCTGGGTGCCCAAAGCAACGGCCCCCTCAACTTCAATGGCCCATAAGAGAAGAAGGCCAGAGAAAATCCCCACGCCTGCGGCGAACGTCAAAGGCAGTGAACCCAAACGCCCTAAGTCCGGGGGCAATATGGTACACACCGTTTACATGGCGTCCGGGAAAGAGGATAGCCGTATATCCACAGGTCATAGACCGCTTACGCGATCGGTGACTAAAGCTCAGGAGCAGCAGCAGAAGCTCCAAGAAATGATGACTGCGATGGCCGCACTCACCGGGCCAAAAGAAAGTCCAGAAGCATCCTCGGATCAACGCCAGGAGCAAGAAACCGATGCCGAATTCCTTTGGAGAATACTGGATAAGAAGGACAAAGAGGCTGCGGAACAAGCAGCCAATATAAAACGAATGGCCCTTCTGTTCCAGGATATGGTGGGTATGATGATCCAGCAGGATCCTCCTGCTGAAGATCCTCCGATCGTCCTTGAAGATGACAGAGGAGAAACGTCAAATCCTCCACCGGCTCTGTCAATAGCCAAGGAGGAGACAATTTCCAAAGCTGCCCTGGATGAATATATAGCTCAGCAGATACGAGTCCACCAGGCAACTGAGGCAGCCGGGCAAGTTGTCAAAATGGGGCGACCATATCCGAGCTGGTATGATCAGATCAAGTACCCGCCGGGCTCCACGATCCCAAAGTTCCATGTCTATAAGGGGACAGGCAATCCCCATCAACATGTTGCCTAGTTCAGGGCCTTTTGCGGTAACACCGGCGGTGATGATAAGCTCCTGCTTCGCCAATTCGTCGGCAGCTTATCGGAGACGGCGTTTGAATGGTACTCCGAGCTTCCGAACGACTCCGTCAAAACTTTCGCTGAAATGGAGTTGTTGTTTACCCAGCGTTTCGCCAGCGCCAGCAAGCGTACTCCAATAACAGCTTTGATCAATGCAAGAGTAAAGCCGGGCGAAACTTAGGTTCAATATGCGATCCGATGGCGGAACTTGTGGTCGAAGTGCGAACAGCGCATCGAAGTAGCGCCAGCGGTGGGCATGTTCGTGGGCACCTTAGATCCTCATGCAACTATTTCACAGTTCATGATGTTCTTTAAACCAACCACGTTCTAGGCCCTGATCGACAAGCTAGCTCAAATGGACCAAATGGGCCATAGGCCGTCTCCTCCAAAGCCGGACTCTCGAAATGAGAAGGGGAAAGGAAAAGCGATCGTCGTCGCCAATGGTCAACAACAGCCGAGCAACTTGAAGCCGGTTGTCCGTCAAAACAATATGCGTCCACGCGTACCCCTCTAGGAGAGTCTAGGACATCCTTACTCGTTTCCTCAAGATAAAACGAGAAGACTGTTCGAGCTGGTATTGCGCAACAGACTCATCAATCTGCCGGATTCAAGACGTCCGTTGCAGCCAAACGACGTCAATGATCCCAATTACTGCCCCTACCACCGAGTATTGGGTCATCCGATCGAGGATTGCTACGTCTTCAAAAACTGGATTGAAGATCAACATCAGCAAGGCAAGTTCGCATTATCCGAAAGATGGAAGGTGGACCCGCCGCAACCTCATACTCCTAAAAAGGTGAATACGCCGGGGGCAACGTGCTTCCTTGTTGAAGAAGCTCCGTGGGAGGTTGTGCTATCAGCCAAAACCAAGAGGATGCTGAATGATCTCCAGACATGTCCGGCGATCAGGTGGAAGAACCCGCTCGAACCCCAGATCATCGAAGGGATGCTGAAGCCGCGCCCAACTCCAAAGATCGGTGGTGATGGCCCAAGCACTTGTACCCAGTCGTCGAAATCTTCAAAGAAAAAGAAGAAAAGATCCAAAAAGCCCGTGAAACCTGGAGACAAGCGCACGGACTTACAGAAACAGATTGATACGCTGGAGAAGTATAATCAAAAGGCACGGACTCCCATCACGCTCCAAGAGTTCCTCAGCCACGTCTTTCAGGAGGAAGATGATGGAGAAAGCTCGTCGGATGAATCTGAGGGTTACGTGGCGAGTTGTCACATGATCTCCCACTCGTTTACAGACAATGAGAAAACTCCTTGCACTGAGAAGCTGGGGGCAGATCCTAAACCGGAACTTCTGGGGCCATCAGATGAAACAATTGATGCATTCCTCAACGAAGCTCTTTTGAAAAGTAAAGCTGATCGGAAACGCGAGACAGTCATATTTGAAAGGGCCAAGCGCCGGCGACTAGACGAAAGAGTTGAGACACTCCCGTCAAATCAAAAGACATCCGTTGCGGATAAAAACAAATTCAAGATGAGGAAAAGATTTGCTAAAGCCATATCAATGGGGATGAAGCTACCACCCTCTGAAGGAAACATTGCCGGCAGAGCAGAAATGCACCCTTCCTATTGCTTATATCATCGAAAGATTTCGCACCCCACCGAAGAGTGCAAAGCTTTCAATAAATGGTGGCAGGGGTATGTTGTTCACCGGCAATATTTTAAGCGGGAGAAGCGCAAAACTCGTCGGGAGCGGAAAAGTACGACCGAGGAGCTTAGAGGAACTACCGGCAATTGTTGCATGGTTAACACCGGGGAAATGCAAATTCTCACATTCGAGAGCGACTCTGACGAGGAAATGGCTCTTAGCCCTCTCTTTAAAGAGTCCATCTCAGGAAAAGAGGAAGAGCTGAAGGCCTGCGAAAATATCCGGCTGCGTAATCGTACGCTACCCGAGAAGAATCTCGGACCCTCAAATAAAAAAGATAAGGGAAAGGAAAAGGTCTCTGAGGATATCGCCCTAGATGACTAAGTTGTGGAAGAGCTAACCGCCAAGACCCGCCAAAAGAAAATAAGGTGGACTACAACGTTCTGGCACACTTGAGGAAGTTACCCTCGCAACTCAGTATTCTCGATGCCCTCTTACTATCGAAAGAAGCAAGAGAATCATTGATCAAAGCGCTACAGGAGCCAGACCAATTCCAAGCTTTTCTTGCCGAAGAAAGGATGAAGGATGAGCTAGAAGAAGTGCACACAGCCGATGTCACTTTCGGTGATGAAGACCTCCTCCTGGGGACGTGCGAACACAATCGGCCCCTCTATGTCTCAGGATACTGCCATGATATAAAGATAGGCAAAATCTTGGTTGACAATGGGTACTCCGTCAATCTCCTCAATATACGAGTGTTGAAAGAAATCTGCATGAGCATCCAGCACCTCGCTCGGGCTAAGATCACCATCTCCGGGTTCGACTCTCAATCGTCACGGACTCTCGGGTCTGTGATACTGACGTTATGCTTTGGGCTACTCGTCACGGATATTAAATTCGACGTCATAGACTCCAATACATGCTATAATGCTTTGCTCGGCCGACCCTGGTTACACGAGTACAACATCATCCCTTCTACACAGCATCAGTGTATGCAATATTTTAAGGATGGTCTCGAGTATACCGTAACAGGAGAGTTGAACCCATTCTCCGTGAATGAAGTCCGCAAATATGAAGATGCAAAATACTTCTTACCAAATTTCGAAGACACGGAGAGGTGTCACAAGCTGGAGAACAAAGCTAACGCCACCATTCCAGTCTTCGGGAGCGATACCGAGGAGGACAAAGAGATAGTCTATTCCGGGCCATCCCAATACAACAAGCCGGGACCATCCGCTCCTACGTTGATCTTTGGCAGTGACTCGGAAGATGAAGTTCATGCTATATTTTCCGTTCGACCTTCCATACAAACTTTTGTAAGTCCACGTTGCCCACCCCGGTGCTTGCGGGGAGGCGGAAAACGGAATAAAAAATGGATTTTTACTACTCTAGGAAACATGGACTAGACAAAGTCGGGATCTTTGCTAAACAAAACTAACTAAAAGCTAACTAGAAACTAGCTAAAGGGTAGAATGGTTATACCTAGGGATTTAAGTCCTTTTCTCCTTGCTCCTTGGAGTAGTAGAAAGGGATCACCTTTGTCGTCTTCTCACGTCGAAGAAGGATCCGCCCGAAAGCCTCAACCTTTAGCTTCAACTTCAAGCTAGAAGTAACTAGGGTGCTAGAAGTGCTAATCCTAGAACCCTAGATAAGAGTAGAGATTACTATAGAATGGTTTTTCTCAAGCTCAAGTGTTTCTCAACACATGAGAGGGGAGAGCTTGAGGAAGAGGAAGAGCAAGAGAGAGAAACTATATGATAGAATGAGAGAAATATGAAGCATTCTCACATATATGTGTGAATTATTGTGAATTGATAATTAGTGAGATAATTGTCATGGCTTAATCAAGACATGACCATTATCATTTCATTTTTAATGCAAATTGCAAGGATCAAAGAGCATCTTCCAAATGAAATGATGATGGTCAAAGTGTCAACCTAGATCAACAAGTCAAGAATGTCAAATGGTCAACAACCATAACCATGCACAATTATATTAAACTAATATCAATTAACCATAACACACACATAAGCATTAGGGTTAATAAAATGACAATGGTCATTAACCCTAATCAAAGTCCTCTCCCTCTGTCTCAAGCAACTGTGCATACGCACCCGTATTCGTGATCCGAGGAACACGAATACAAAGAGATAAAACCAATCCCAAATCATATACTAGGATCCGGCTTAAACCAAAGCCCGCTAGTATAAGCTGTCCGGACAACAAACGTGCACAAGTGCGCGGATATGAACGAACCCTGTCGCAAAACCATGCGACCTCTACTCATTTTGCCTAAGGCGAATAGCTCTCCGTGTGGGACTCTAAAGACTCGACATTACGCTGGCAGTGGGTTTAACCACAGACCGCAAGCGGCACTAGCTGTACGTAACGGTCCCCAGGTAGATGCCGATAAGAAGACTGACGAGGTAAGCCCATCTGAACTCCTACTGAGCCTGTATATGACAGTCTCCGTACAGTCCGGTCTGTTTGTCTGATACATCGCATGGCGGGCCTAGGGGGGCAGTGAACGTCAGTCCCCTAATAGCGGTACAAGTCGTGTCGGAGTGTAGCCTAGAACACCCTGAGATAACACTGGAAACCTACCAGTATATCTCGCTTGCCCTGGCCAGGGACTACTCGTGTAATGGCTCTCCTAGACACAGCGCGATGTCAACCCCCAATACCGGGAGAGACGAATCCTGTCTAACCGTCACTGCCTCCAAGTGCTTCGGGACTGCACCCAACTACTACTTGTTTGCACGACTCCTTTGAGCCGTGGTAGGGTAGTAATCAAAGTACAGTGGGAACACACTCGAGGCGAAGTGACAGTGTCAAGTCAGCGGACTAAGCTGTACTCATGTCACCTGGGAACTGATAACTGACGATAGGTATAATACCAACCAACAGTTCCCGACGAGTACTGTCCAGTGTACTCGTAACCTAACGAGCACCCGCATACTATCTCAAGTACGACGTACTGACGGCTGTGGGACAGACCGTCTCCCACGCTGGGATGAGAAGCGCATACGCTAGTCTACTCCGGAGTATCGATGCCCTGTCTCGATAGTCCAACGACCAGGGACCTGTATAAGGATGTGCTTATGGATTACCCAGCCCCCACGAGTGTGAGCGCCATCACAACGCTGGTAATCAAGCAAAGATCCTAAGGGCTCTACTAATATGTATATAAGCGATATGCTAAAAGAAACACATGCATATATTAAAGCAGAGACAAACCAAGTAGCATACTACCATTTCGAGCAAGATTGTATATACAACTGTGAATATCCCAAGCTTCCATCAAGTAATATACATACTAGTATGATACAGTAATGGCCTCTAGGGCATATACACTAACGACTTTCGTTGACGAAGAGCAAATTCTGCAAGTCGCCATGGTTCCACTTAAATATCATAAAGAACTGGACACGCTTGATACCTACAGTGTAGAAGAGCTACAGACGTTCTATATCCCTCTCAGGAGAGAAGGTGAAAAGGCAATTCTATTCTACCGCTCCGGGAAACCAAAGTGGAAAAAGAAATCTGGCACGGTGCGGATCCTACGCTTGACAGGCTCCAGCCCATCCGTTTGCCCAGATACTACACGGACGGACTACAGAGACTCTTGAAGCGCCAAGAGATATCCTTCAAACAGACCGCTCGAAAAGCTAAGTTCTATGATAGGATCTGGAACGTTCCCGGAACTCAGCACAAATTGCCTAACGGGAGAATGGAAGCAATCGGGCTTGGATATGTTCGGTCCAAGAAACGGGAGCTACTCCGCGACTGCTATGTTGTACATGACTTCAATGAAGAGGGAGATGCTCAATGGGAGGATGCTAACCCTGAACCAGAAAGAGTTCCTGATGCAAAATTGCCCAGTCCGTCGTTCGAAGAACAAATGAACAAGGTTATTAGGGAAGCTGGTCAAAAAGTTCGAGACGACCATAACCGCGAAATGGCAATCTACGAGAAAGCTAAGACACAACGCCTCCTCCAACATGCTGTGAAAGATGAAAATGCCGCTCCCTGTCAACCTGTTTTAAAAAATGCTCGACGCAGAGGCAGAAACAAGTCAAAAAGCGGAAAAGGCATCCAGGAACGACAAAGCGGGACCAAGAATTCACACAGTCGGGAATTGGGCGGTCTGGGTCTATCCCTTATGAAGAAGATGGGTCGAGCATACTCTTTTCCTCAAGACAAGACAAAGAAGATACTTGACCTAGCTATAAAGCACCAAATGCTTACATTTCCGGAGTCCAAGCACCCCGAACAAGCATGCAAAGTCTCACACCCGAACTATTGCTCTTATCACAGGGTAATAGGGCACCCTCTCGAAAATTGCTTCACCTTCAAGAATTGGGTCGAAGATCAGTATCAGCTCGGCAAGTTCGCTCTATCTGACAACTGGAGGGTAATGCCGCCACAGAAGCATGAACCCAAAGCCACGAGAGCAGAACCAGATCCACATCGGTCTTAGAAGCGAGCTCGTACTTTTCATATGATAACAATATTAAAAGAAGAGCCCGAGAATATGGATGACCTTCCCTGGTGCTTCGAAAACAGCAACGACGGGGTGATCTCGGAATTTCCACCAGCGCCGAAAGAGCTGGAAGATGGAATACACACCACGGCGGATAACCTCAAGAAAATTGAGTTAGGGACGGTGAACGACCCGCGACCGACATTCGTTAGTGAACTGTTGTCTGAAGAAAGGGTGGTTTCATTAAAAGACGTGCTTATGCAGTATAAAGATTGCTTCGCATGCAACTATTCCAAAATGCCGGGACTAGATCCGGAAATTGCTGTGCATAAATTGGCGGTATCCCCGGGTGTTAAACCAATCAAACAAGCACCGAGAAGAATGCGGCTGGAGCTTGAGATGAGCATTAACGCCGAAGTCAAGAAGTTGATCGACTCGGGATTTATCCAGGAAGTTCAGTATCCCGATTGGATCGCCAACATCGTCCCGGTGATGAAGAAAAATGGGACAGTGCGCATATGTGTAGACTTTCGGGATCTCAAAAAAACCTGCCCGAAGGACGATTTCCCAGTGCCAGTCACCGAGCTGATGATAGATAACACGTCCACTCACGAGGTTTTCTCCTTTATGGACGGCTCATCAGGATATAATCAGATAAAGATGCATCCCGAAGACCAGAAGCACACTGCTTTCCGGACCCCTTTGGGTATATTTTGCTACAAGGTAATGCCCTTCGGTCTAAAGAACACCGGTGCCACCTATCAAAGGGCCATGACAAAGATCTTCGATGACCTTATGCATGAAATCGTCGAATGATATATCGACGACCTCGTGGTTAAGAGCAAATCATACGAGGAGCATTTAGAGCATCTGAAGACCGTGTTTCAACGCCTTCGACAATATAACTTGAAGATGAACCCCCTCAAGTGCGCATTCGGAGTTTCCTCAGGCAAATTCTTAGGATTCGTCGTCCGACACCGAGGTATCGAGATAGATCCGTCAAAGATCAAGGCGATCATGGAAATGCCTCCGCCAAGGACTCTCAAGCAATTACGGTCTCTCCAAGGGAAGCTCGCGTACATCCGGCGATTTATAGCCAACCTGTCAGGCAAGTGCCGTCCTTACAGTCATCTGATGAAGAAGGGAACCCCTTTCGTTTGGGATCACAAATGCCAGAGCGCACTGGACGAAATCAAACAATACCTGCAGAATCCGCCAGTGTTGGCCACTCCGGTCAAGGGAAAGCCTCTCATTCTATATACAACCGCCCTCGAAGGTTTCTTAGACGCATTATGGGCACAAGAGAACGACCAAGGGAAAGAAAGAGCTCTTTATTACTTAAGTCGAGTTCTCCTGGGGGCAGAAAGCAACTACTCCCCCATCGAAAAACACTGCCTGGCATTGATCTTCACGATAACAAAGCTCAGGCACTATGCGTTGGCGCATGAAGTCCGTCTCATTTCGAAGGTGGACCCTGTACCCCTCCGAATGACGGCGCACAAGACTGCGAAGTCCTGACGCTGAGATTCGGGGCAGATGCTATTTGGTTTTATCCGTCCACCCCTCCGAAGATACCAAGTTGATTTATGGCACCGTGTATCGGAGGTTTAGATGGATGCGGCTGATGTACCAGACTTCGTCAGATTCCCCCTCGCTTGATGGGTTTTTGATTGTGGGGACGCTCTTCCCTGCAGGCGTAAGCCCCTGCAGTTAATTACGCTACCGCATCGCGGTAACCACTTTCTCCTTCTCCAGAATTTCACTTCGTGTCGTATATGTTTGTTTTGTTTGTGGTTGCCCGTGGATTGTATACGGAGACTGAGTAATGCCGTCGCCCGTAGGACGTGGATTAGTCCAAATCCGTATTTACTTAGATTTGGGTTTGGTGTTTTTAGTTTAAGGATACATTAGCCATATTGAAGCTAAGATCAACTTAAACATTCGTTAAGGATACGTTAGTCCTGTTTGAGACTAAGATCAACTTAACGTGGTGATCCATTTAATTATATGGCCGTCAGGACTCATCACCTCTCTGACGTCGTTGAAGGATTACAACGATAGATGTCAGAGGAGTTCAGAGATGTACCCTTGAACCAAAGTCGATTTGGAGTTTTATAGTCCATTTGAATGTTTAAGGATACGTTAGCCGTATTTGGGGCTAAGATCAACTTAAACGTTCATTAAGGATACGTTAGTCTAATTTGAGACTAAGATCAACTTAACGGGATCGTTTGGATCCGACAAAAGAGCATTTGGGGGCTCTATTGTTCCAGTTTAGGGACATAGTGGTCCATCGCCAGTTTAGGGATGTAGTGGTCCATGTTCCAGTTTAGGGACGTAGTGGTCCATGTTCCAGTTTAAGGACGTGGTGGTCCATTATTAGTTTAAGGACGTTTCGGTCCAATATTAGTTTAAGGACGTTTCGGTCCACGAGTTTAAGGACCCCGCAGTCCATATTCATGTGTGGTCGTTGGGACCCGTCACCTCTCTGACGTCGTTGAAGGATTACAACGAGAACTGTCAGAAGAGTTCGGAGATGTACCCTCGAACCGGATGTAAATTGATTTAGGGAGCAGCCGTGCTCAGTCAATTTAATTTGAGGACTTATGGCCATGACTGGGCTAAGTCCAGTTTCAATATTCTTTTGTCTTTGGCCTATTGGACCTGTGCTAGGGCCTTGCCCCTTCACTGCATTATTTTTCTTTGTTTTGGTTGGGCTCTGCCCTTTTATAAATGATGCAGAGCATCTATTTTGTTTGGGCTCTGCCCTTTTTAAAATGCATAGCATTTTTGATTAGGCCTGTTAGGCCTTTTAATTGGGCTCTGTCCCTTTTCTTAATAATGCAGAGCATTAAATACTCTGACAGTGCCCCACATGGCTTGTCAGGCGCTTTGCGCAAATTAAAGAGCGCAAGCGCATGTGGAAGTGACACGAGTTACGCTCTGATGAGCGCAAGCGCAACAGCGCAGTGCGCTGCGTCAGTGCACTGCGCTGTTGCACTGCTGACACGTGGCGCTTCGTGGCGGCTTGCGCAATAGTGCAGTTTTGGCAAGTGCTGGGCACTGTTCTTATTCTTTTGGATCAATTTTAGATCAAAGAAAAACAAGTTTTTTCTTGTTTTCAAAGAACCAGTGGTTCATAAAAAGTGCAAGGCACTGTTATTGTTTATTTTTTTCTTTTTTTCCTTGAAGATCATTGACCTTGTTCTTAGATCAATGATCTGTTTTTTAAGAGAATTTTCTCTTTTTCTAAAGGTTTTTAACTTTTTCTCTTGTTCTTGAGAAATTCTCTCTAATTCTTCAAAGTTCTCTCTGTTTGAAGTTCTTGATTTCTCCCAAAATGTTGATGCCTTTGAATTGAGGTCTGGGGTCCTTTTTATAGTGCCCATAAATTAATTAAATTTGTTGAAGAGATCTTTCTCTGAGTGATTTGGGGAATTTTCCCCACCGTTGGATCTTTGATCCAAGGGCTTCTGTTTTACAGAAGAAAATCTTCTTTTTTTAACAAGAACAGAAAGATTTCTTTAAAATCCCAATTCTGTTTTGCGCAGACGCCCCAGGGCATGACACGTGTCGCGCAACGCAGTAGTTGCGCAGTTGTACTTGCGCAATTGCGCAGACACGTATTGCGCAACGCAGCGTTTGCGCAGCTATACTTGCACAGCTGCGCGTGCGCAACTGCGCCGACACGTGTCTTGCAGCGCTGCGCTTGCGCAGCTGCGCAGACACGTGTCGCGCAGCGCTGCGCTTGCGCAGCTGCGCAGACACGTGTCGCGCAGCGCAGCGCTTGCGCAGCTGCGCAGACACGTGTCGCGCAGCGCAGCGCTTGCGCAGCTGAAGCGTCGCTTCTTTTATTTTTTATTTTAAAAGAGCCTTGCTCTGATTGGACGCACTGCCTCGGGTGTTGTGCTGACGCATCAACTTCTGACGCGTGGCGTGTTGCGCGCAGCGCACGGGATTTTTGAAGCGTTGCTTCAGAAAATTTGAATTTTTGAAATTCAAACAGAGCCTTGCTCTGATTGGGGGAAACAAATGCCCCTCCACCGTTGCGCTCACGTGGCGCGCACGTGAGTGCAGCGGTGGCAAGTTCCTGGCCGTTGGATCAGAAGGGGTAAGTTGAAGAGGCGTAGGCGCCTATAAATAGGACCCTTGGTCCTTAGAAAATTCTTTACAACTTTCAAGAATTTTAATTTTCAGAGCCTTGCTCTTGCTTAAGAACTCTCAGAGCCTTGCTCTTATTTCTTCTCAAGAACTTTAAAGTTCAGAACTTAGAATCATTTTAGGTAAAAATCTCAAACTAAACTAAATTAAATTTAATTAATAGAGCCTTGCTCTCAAGATCTTACAGATCTACAGAGATCTTGTTCATGGGTTTTAACCCATGAATAGAGCTTTTCTCATGGATCAAATGTAGATCTTTTCTGATCTAAAAATGGAGAACTCCTAAAAGTTTTCATGGATCTTCAAGATCCCAAATTTTTAATCTTTTAGGAGTTAAAGTTTTCTTTCTGATGGATTTTTCCATCCTTATTATAGAGCCAGGTTCTTTTAAAGAAATTTTATTCCTTTGAGACCAGAGTTTGACAAATGTCACTCTGTGACAGAGCTTTGCTCTAAAAGAGGAGATTTTCTCCTTGTCACTAGGGATTTCCCATCAATGAGGATATTCTCTTGGGGATCTTTTCATTAATTGACAGTTTTATCTAATGATGGGATTGTCTTATTAAATGATGCACCGTTATCCAGATTTTGTGGGTCCCTCTTTTGTTCCCCACCCACTGCATTGCAGTGTAGTGTAAAATTACAACATTGATGGCTAATTAAAATTTTTTGTCCCTCCGCAGGAAACATGTCTGGTAATTTTTCTTTTCCGTTTGTTCGCTCGGAGGGAGGGTTTCCCCAGGCACCGGTGGACCGAGTGGTGTTCGCTCTCATTAAGGATCATGACCCCAAGTACAAAAACCTTCACTTGTGGGGTAGGTGGTACAATGAAATCATCCAGGGTCGTCGCAGTTTCAGTTCCGCCTCGCCGTCTGAGCCCATAGTTACGATCCCCTATGCGGATGAACCCCCGATGAAGTATGCCGTGGAGGTTAAAAATTGGAATTCTGATGACCTCCTCCAGCCTGCAATCGGTGCCATCCCCGTGCAGCTGCCGCCGGCAATAGACATCCTGGGGAGGCGAATCTGTCAGGGTGAAGCACGCCCTTAGGGACAGGTTTACAATATTGGACTGATCTCGCGACCGCCCGCCGGATATTTGCAGTGGGCCCGGTACATCTTATCGGCGAAAAGGACTCATCTAACGAAGATTGGTTTATATTCGGCCATCTACGTCTCGCTTTTCGAGTATCCCTCTCCTCCAAGGTGGTGGATCAATGCCTTTATTGAACAATGGAATATTCCCACCCACACCTTCCTGATGACGGACAGGGAGGTCTCCATCTCCTTGGAGGAGTTTGCTGAAGTCTCGGGTCTACCAATGAGAGGGGAGCACTACGAGGAGCTGCTTCCTCCTGATGAATACGTCTTTGCCACCAAGCCGCTGGTGTTTGACCTGACTCCGGAGAACGCCATTCAGCATCAGTATCCGGGCTTGGTGAAGGTGTTGGAGATCTATGAAGGACTCCATCTGGAATCGGGCGACCGGGGCGTCAGTTTCGCAGATTTTATTGCCGCTTCATTCGCCCGGAGTTCCTATCAGAGCGGAGTGAGAAGTTCGCCCAGCTCGATGACCCTTTTGGTTTCGGCTTGGACCGCCGACCCGTATCGGAGAATGATCAAAGGGATTTTTATCTCCCCAGCGCTGCCATCGTCCCTTTCTCAGAAATCGCCGTTCCGGGCATGGATGAGGAGACTTTTTTTATTGGGTTCGTGGGCTTGTGGCTATGCAGCTTTGCACTCCCCATGCACCCGCGCCACATGCGGCCCTCCGTCTTTTACCCAGCGCATCGGATGGTGGCTGGTTTGCAGTTATCGGTAGGAATCGCCGGGCTGGCTTACCTTTATAATGGACTTAGCGTAGCGGCAGACGCTAGTGAGCCTGGGGTGCAGCCTGCTAACTTCCAGATGCACTATTTCACCTCTTGGATGGAGATGCATGTGCAAGGGGTGTTTGGTGCCCATAAGATTCCTCCGTTCTTTGAGAAATGCAGACTCCCGAGAGTCATGCGGTTGGTCGGCGTTTCAATTGTGGTTGCATCCTCGTGGGAGTCTAGGGGGCTGCTCCTTCGTCCACATCTGGTCGGAGCGAAGGTTTCCTTTGTGGATAAGGTCATAACCATAGGCTCAGAGACTACTAAGTCAGTGGTGCCACTGCGCGATGATTTTAAGGACGGGGCTTCCATATTGAAGGCTCGGGAAATCCTCCACCTCTACTCCATTCGGCCGGGCTACCTAGTGTTTAGGCAGAATGAGACATCACTCTTTATGAGGTATAACCCACCCCGGTTTGCTCAGCAATTGAGCTACAACCAAGGGATCCTGATGGAAGCTTTCCTGGAAAAGCCCGTGGTCAGGCGAGAGGGGATAAAGAATGCAATGCACCATTTCACACGTCTTAACACGGGTTCCTATTTCTTTATCAGCGAACCCAGCTGTGCCCCCAAGATGCTCAACACGTACGTGGCTTGGTATGCGCATGCGATGGGCCCAGTTATCTTAACGGAGAAGTGCATGCTGGTTGACCGTAGGGGTGTGCCTCCTGGCAGTGATCCCAAGGCTCCCTTGAAGCCAAGGATTCCGGTCATTCCTCCGCTAAAAGATGCCGAAGTCGATCGACCACGCGTGTTGAGCCCCCTGCGTGGCTTGCCGCTGCCTGCTATGGTGAATGCACCACCGGCGCCCCGTGCTCCCACGAAGACGGTTAATGTAATATTGCCAGAGTCCGGCGCATTAGCGGATATCGGGACCCGTCGCCCCAAGGTGCCTGCTAAGCGCAAATCAATTCCAGGTGCATCTAGAGCTGGCGGGCAAAAGAAGAAGAAGTCTATCCTTTCCCTCGACGCGATTCTCGGTTTAGAGCCTGAGGCTCCTTTCAACGAAGGAATAAGTGAATATGGCAGCAACAAGGGCTTCTTGGTGGACCCCGCAGACACCAATTTGGCGGCCGCCATTGCAGCTTCGGAGCGATCGGCGAGGCTCGAAGCGATGTTAAGTAAACTCGCTGAGTCAGGTAACCATTAGCCGCTTTCTTCGTCACTTTATTGCACTTTTTATCATTATTTTTAACTAATACTTTCCCCATTTTCAACAGGTGTCTCTACCGAAGAAGCTATTGCTGCCTCTTTGAAAACCTTCCAAGAGGAGGAGGAGAAACGCGCTCTAGCGGGCGCCGGTATGTCCCACCCCCCTTTTTTTTAAAAAAAAAATTTCGTTATCTTTTTCGATGGTCAACCTAACTTTCTTCATTTGTTTCTTTGCAGGGGTTATACCAGTCGATGAGGAGATCCTCCCCGAACCTGTTACTGGAATTCCGGTCTCGTCGGGGTTGCCGCAAGAGCCTCGACTCGACAAGTCAACGAGGGATGCCTTGAAGAATTTGGAGGCATCCCTGTATACGGACGAGGACGCTTCAATGAAAGAGGCTCTGGTGAGGTCCGTCTCATCGGCCCAGGAGGAGAGGAAGCGACTGAGGCGCGAGACAAAGGCGCGCCGGGCTGCTTTGGCCACGGGAGCAGGCCCAAGCACCATCCCTCGCACCGATACTCCCTCAGAAGAGGCTCCCGTCGCCCTATCTACCGCTCGCAGACAGGTGGCGCGTGCTGTTCGGAGTGCTAATGACAAGTCTAGCTCTGGTAATGCATCTTGCAAGACTTTGTTGTAAGAATTGTAATCCTGTCGGTTCTTATATATCTTGTCCTATAGGGCCAAGTCCAACCGAAGGGGAGGCGGAGACCGTCGAACCTGAGGGGCCAGAGAAAGAGGCATTGGTCGAGCCCGAGCCGACGGTGGGCAACGTCGCCGGGGTTGTTGAGCCTGAGGTGGGGGCCGAGGGGGCTGCACCAGAGAAGGTCGTTGATGCCGAGCCTGAGCAGGCGGCAAATGAGACGACCGCTATAACTGAGCTCGGGGCGGCGGCGGGCGAGGCGCTTGAGACCGGCGGCTCCATGGTGACGGCGGATGAGACAATGGCGACCGCCGAGCCCGAAGAAGTAGCGGGTGAGATGGGCGCGACTCTTGGGGACGAGCCAGCCGCTCTTTCTCGAGAGTCTGGCAATGCTCCAATTGTTGCTCTCCCCGTCTACGGTCTTCCGTCGTCCCCGGGTCGGGCGAGTACAACAACAGCCCCTGTCGAGTCCGGTGACGAGGCTACGGGAGGTGGACTCGTATCGATGGAGGAGGGAGACGCCTCCGTTTCGGCCGGCGGCTCATCAGGTAAATTTCGAGTTACTGTCACTCCTTTTTTATATCTTGCGATCTTTTCTAACAAGTTTGTCTTTGTTTTCAACACAGGTGCGGCCAGCGCCGATGCTCCATTGCTCGAAGGAGCACCATACTCTACTGCCTTGGCGGTGGTCACCTCCCAGCCTTCCCTTATGCCATCGTAGATGTTGGAAGGTATGGATTTGCAACTCATTAGTTTATCTTTCAGCCGCATAATTTATGTACTAAAGTCGTACTACTGTGTCTTTTCAGGAGTGCTTTTTGATCATATCCATCAGGTGTTGCTTCCGCACTTCTCCTTCCCGTCTGAGCTCGCTTCTCCCTCTAGTGGTGCCGGTGAGTATATTTTCGCTTCGATGTCTTTCTTTCTCTCTTTTTTTTAGCAATGGGATTATTTCTGACTTTTCCTCTTCCCTATTGTAGTGCCACAAATCGAAGGAGGGGACGCAAGACCCATCACGCCACCGGCCCTTCCGGCTTTGCCGTCCGTTGCAGCTGGTATAATAAATTTCCTTTTTGATGACTCTTCAACATCTCTTGAACCATCGTTTAACTATGTTTTGTTTTGTAGCTATCGTTCCGGCTCCGGTCCCTCTTGAGTCTCGTGTCCTTTCACCGGCAGGCCCCTTCTTGAAACGTCCATCTTCAAAGGGTGCCGTGATGAGTTTGGGCATGCTGAGCGGGTATATCAAAGAGCTTAACGCGGATGCTCTCCCCTCTGCCATAGATTTCGCTGTGGAGGTTAACCCAATGTTGGTAGCGCTCGTAAACTTTCACAACGAAGGCGTCGTCGAATCTTGGGTTAATCACTGCAGGGAGATCGAGGCCTGCCTACATCGGTTGGAGTCGACCCGTCCTTCCCCTAAAGTTTTGGCCATAAGCACCCAACGGACAGCCTGGCTCGAGCGAAGCACTTCTTATTTCTGCCATTTGGAGCAAGAAGCAGCTTTACGATTGAAGGAACGTCAGGAATCTTCAAGCGCAACTGCTCGCCTGTGCGCTGAAGTTTGGACGAATGCTGCCGAGATGAAAGCTGTCTTTGAAGGCCTCCTGGAGCGTATCTCTAATGGGCTAGCACTGAAGCGGAAGCTTGATGCCGCCGAGAGTGATGCCCGAGGCCGTGAAGCAGCTCAGCGGGTCGTTGGGGAACAACTTGCATCCTTCATGCAGTAGCGGGCTCAAGTAGAGGCCGAACTGGCGGTGGCGGCTGATCAAGAGAAGGCGTGGAAGGAAGTACACGAGCAATTAATAGAGCTATTCAAGAGGCTTCCTTCTCCTTGAACATTTTGTATCATTTACACACTTGTAATTTTTGCATAGTATATATACATTCTTTGTTCTTTATATGATTCGCCTTGTATTTGATTGAATTTTTGAATAAAGATACACATTCCTTTTTTGCAATGTCTTGTACTATTTCTTTGCTTTCTCCCTTCTCAGCATGATGTCTCGATAAACCTAATTGGCAGATAACTTAATTACTCCAAGAGATAGCGATGGCTTAGGCCGTAGGTTCAGATCTGCCGCCTAAGACTTTTCAACTCTATGAGCCGTGAGGGTCTCATAGAGACTTTTCTCCCTACAGATCGAGAGGATCTCGTAGGTGGGTTTTTCTCCTTAGGAATCGTGAGGATTCCTAAGTGTAATTTTCTCTTATAAGTCGTAAGGATCTTATAAGAGAATTTTTCACTCTTACGAGTCGAGAGGATCCGTAAGCGGTTGTTTCCCTCCTTGTCGAAACTCGACTTTGGAGAGTGAGACCCGTGAATAGTATGCAAGTGACCGTTTTAGATCGACTTGCAGGGTCCCATTGTTCAAGAAGCAAGTTTTTTAATTCCTGCTGCCTGAGGCTTCATCTTGCAATTTGAGACGAATCGGGAATTTTCCCGCGGAGACACTGGTTTCTCTGCAAGCCGACGCGAATCAGGAGGCTCTCGTCAAGGATTGTTTGTTTCCCTGAGTCGAAGGATTTTGCTAAGGATTATTTGTTTCCCTAGCGCCAAGGATTATTTGTTTCCTTGGGGTTGAAACGAGTCGAGAATTTCCCACGGAGGCACTGGTTGCTCTGCGAGTCGACGCGGATCAGGAGGCTCTCGTCAAGGATTGTTTGTTTCCTTGAGTTGAAGGATTTGCTAGGGATTATTTGTTTCCCTAGCGCCAAGGATTATTTGTTTCCTTGGGGTTGAAACGAGTCGAGAATTTCCCACGGAGGCACTGGTTGCTCCGCGAGTCGACGCGGATCAGGAGGCTCTCGTCAAGGATTGTTTGTTTCCCTGAGTTGAAGTGTTTGCTAGGGATTATTTGTTTTCCTAGCGCCAAGGATTATTTGTTTTCTTAGGGTTGAAACGGGTCGAGAATTTCCTACGGAGGTACTGGTTGCTCTGGGAGTCGACACGGATCAGGAGGCTCTCGTCAAGAATTGTTTGTTTCCCTGAGTTGAGGTATTTGCTAAGAATTATTTGTTTCTCTAGCGCCAAGGATTATTTGTTTCCTTGGGGTTGAAACGAGTTGAGAATTTCCCACGGAGGCATTGGTTGCTCTGCGAGTAGACGCGGATCAGGAGGCTCTCGTCAAAGATTGTTTGTTTCCCTGAGTTGAGGTATTTTCTAAGTATTATTTGTTTCCCTAGCGCCAAGGATTATTTGTTTCCTTGGGGTTGAAACGGGTCGAGAATTTCCCACGGAGGCACTGGTTGCTCTGCGAGTCAACGCGGATCAGGAGGCTCTCGTCAAGGATTGTTTGTTTCCCTGAGTTGAGGTACTTGCCGAAGACACTGGTTTCTTCGGAATTGGGATGAATCGTCGAGATCTGGCTTCATTTTCTGGCGGAGCCTGTTGGGAAAGTATGGTTCTCTCTTCGTTTGCGCCCTTGGATTGTATACAGGGATCGATGTGATCTTAACTGTAGGGCTAAAGTTTTATCATTTTTTTCTTTTATATTTCCGCGATGCTCTATCATTTCAGCTTTTATATCACGAGGGTCGCTATTGCCCAATCATTTCGGCTATTTTTCGCGGTGCCCAATCATTTCGACTGTTTATTTTATTTTTACTCGCTGCATTTTATTGCGAGTTGCCCAATCATTTCGGCTATTTTTTTTATTTTTACTCGCTGCTTTTTATTGCGAGTTGCCCAATCATTTCGGTTATTTTGCATGCATATATTTTTACTTGCTGCATTTTAATTGCAAGTTGCCCTATCATTTCGGCTATTTTGCATGCATGTGCGGCCTACTGGCTTTTCGCCGTAAACTGACCTCGGCATCAGCACCGCTACAACTGGGATATTACCAGGAGCGAATCATCATCTGCCTCTGTCGATGTCGAACAAAGGTGGCTTAGCGACCAGGGTTAGGGTCCTGTCGACTAAGGCTTTTGACTTCATGAGCTGTAAGGGTCTCACGAAGTTATTTCTCTCTACAAGTCGTGAGGATCTTGTAGGTGTATTTTCTCCTTAGGAATCGTGAGGATTCCTAAGTGTTTGTTTCCTCTGTAAGTCGTAAGGATCCTACAGGAGGGTTTTCTCCTCATAAATCGAGAGGATTTACAAGGGTTGTTCACCATGCTAACATATCCCCAGTCCCGGATGAGACTTGGTTAGGGAAATGTTTATTCGTGCCCATGGATTGTATACAAGGGTCAGTATTGAACCACTTGTAGGGCAATATCGGGAGTTGTGTGGGGTTTGCTTAAGCACAGGTTTAGGTCTCTGTAACTTAAGACTTTCAAATCTTATGAGCCGTGAGGGTCCCGTAAGAGAGTTCTCCTTACGAGTCGTGAGGATCTCGTAAGTGTATTTTCTCCTTAGGAATCGTGGGGATCCCTAAGTGTGTTGCTCCCATGTGAGTCGTAAGGATCTCACGCGGGTGGTTTCTCCTTACAAGGTCGAGAGGACCTTATAAGTGTCTTTTAACGAGGTTGCGCCCTTTCGGATTTTCACAAACACTCGCCGGTAGTCCTGCTGTTTTTACTCACGGCGCCCTTTCGGGTTTTCATCCGTGCCCTTTTTGCTTATGGTCATACCTTTTTTTTTTATTCCTTTTATTTTCTTCTCTCTTTTTTTTTACGAGGCCGCGCCCTTTCGGGTTTTCATGAACACTCGCCGGTAGCCCTGCTGTTTTTACTCACGAAGTCCTTTCGGGTTTTCATCCGTGCCCTTTTTTACTTATGGACATACCGTTTTTATTTATTATATTTTTCTTCTTTTTCTTTTTTTTTTTATCTCGTCAGCTTACGGATGCTGCGGTATTAGTTTAAGGACGTCTCGGTCCGCTATTAGTTTAAGGACGTTTCGGTCCGACATGGAGAAGGCTGGCTATTGCGTATAAAGCTTGAGCTTAGGAAGATAGCGAGCGGACATAGTCGTTGTCATCTATCATTGACCTAGGCTGTGGCTCATTAAGCGTAGTATTTCTTTAGGAAGCGACCGTTTATGACTAAAAGGCCTTTCATCGTGCATATCCATGAGTAGATAGGCTCCACCTTGGTAGACCTTATCTATGATGTACGGGCCTTCATAGTTTGGCTCAAATTTTCCCCACTTGGCGCGATTGGGGATCATAGGCCTTTTGACCACTAGCATGAGTTCGCCTTGGCGGAATGTCCTCGGTCGGGTCAATCTTTCATATGAGCGCGTCATCTTTGCTTTATAAGCTTCCAGATTTTGTTGCGCTATGAGCCGTGTTTCTTCAAGGGCATCAAGCTCCTCAAGCCGAAGGTGAGCGTTTTCTTCGTTCGTCAGCTCGTAGTGGACTGCCACTCGCAGAGAGGGTAACTCTATCTCGAGGGGGAGTACTGCTTCCGTACCGAATACCAAAGCGTACGGCGTTGTGTTTGTGGCCGTCTTGAACGTAGTTCGGTACGCCCAAAGAGCCTCTTGCAGTCTCTCATGCCAGTCTTTCTTAGTTCGGGAGACCATCTTTTTCATGATTTTTGTCAGGGTCTTGTTGAAGGCCTCGGCTAGACCATTAGCTCACGGATTATAAACCGAGGAATATCTCCAGTCTATGTTATGCTGTTGCGCGAAGCGACTGATCTTGTGGCTTCTGTAGGCTGGCCCGTTATCGGAGATGATCCGTCTCGGCGTTCCAAACCGGTATATGATGTGCGTTTTGAAGAAATGGAGGATATTCTCCGTCTTCACTTCTCTCAACGGCACTGTTTCTGCCCATTTAGAGAAGTAATCAGTTGTCGCCAGGATGAAGCGATGTCCTCTAGACGACGTTGGTTCGATGGGGCCGACTATGTCAGTTCCCCACATTTTGAACGGCCAGCTAGCCACCGTCGGGTGTAGTGGATTTAGATGCTGATGGATGAAATCCCCGTGAATTTGACATGAGTGGCACTGCTTCGCATACTCAAGGCAGTCTTGAATCATCGTGGGCCAGTAGTAGCCCATTCGTTTGATCTTCAACTTTATCTTTGGGCCTGCTTGATGAGAACCGCAGATTCCGTCATGAACTTCCTGAACGGCTCTTTTCGCTTCGTCAGGTCCCAAGCATCTCAGCCACAGAGAATCGAATGACCTCTTGTATAGAGTATCATTGACGAAGGCGAAAGACAGAGCTCGTTTCATGAGCTGATGTCTTGTGGACGCTTCTTCAGGCATTCGGTGGGATTTAAAGTAATCTATGAAGACTTCTCTCCAATCCTCGGTATTTTCCCAATCTTTTACTTGCAGAGTTGTCTGCTCAGTCGCTCCCTTCTCTTCGGATGATTCCGGAGATATTTCTGCTGGGGCAAGCACCCGACGGCTTTGTACCACGATTCTAACGTCATCGAGGTTCTCGTCAGCCAGTTCTTTAGCAAGTTTGGCCAACGCGTCTGCTTTGCTGTTTTTCGTGCGCGGTATGCTTTCCAAAGTATAGGAGGGAATTTGGTTCAACAGTTGCTGCACCTTTTCGCCGTACTTCACCAACTCCGGTTTGCACGTTTGGTAGTCGCCGTTTACTTGACTAACGACCAGTTGGGAGTCTCCGTATATGAGGAGATTTTCAATTCCCATATCAATGGCGATCTCGAGGCCTGCTATCAAAGCTTCATATTCGGCTTCATTGTTTGTCCTCGACTCTGTTAAGGAGAAAGCGAAACGCATTATCCCTCCTTGTGGAGTCACGAAGATGAGGCCTACCCCCGATTTGATTATAGGGGTACTTTGTTTGCGCTTCTTCATGGAAGACGCTCCATCGAAATAGAGCTCCCATCGGGTATCACCACCGTCGATTGCGTCGAACGCATGCTCGTCTGGTAGATCGCAACTCAGAGGAGAATCGACGGGTATCGGATGCTCAGCAAGGAAGTCGGCGATGGCCTGGCCTTTCACTGCCTTGAGAGGTTGATACGTTATCGAGAACTCCATCAAGAGCAGAGCCCATTTAGCGAGTCGACCTGTCAATATGGCGTTCGACATTAAATATTTAAGAGGGTTTACCTTCGAGATGAGACGGACTTCATGTGCCAATGCATAGTGCCTGAGCTTTGTTATCACGAAGATCAACGCCAGACAGTGTTTTTCAATGGGAGAGTAGTTGCTTTCTGCCCCCAGAAGAACTCGACTCAGGTAATAGAGAGCTCTTTCTTTCCCCTGATCATTCTCTTGCGCCCATAGTGCGCCTAAGGAACCTTCGAGGGCGGTTGTATAAAGAATGAGAGGTTTTCCCTTAACCGGAGCAGCCAACACTAGCGGGTTCTGCAGGTACTGTTTAATTTCGTCCAGTGCGCCCAGGCATTTTTGATCCCAGACGAACGGAGTTCCCTTCTTCATCAGGTGACTGTAAGGGCGACACTTGCCTGAAAGGTTGGCTATAAATCGCCGTATATATGCGAGCTTCCCTTGGAGAGATCGCAGCTGCTTAAGAGTCCTTGGCGGAGGTATTTCCATAATCGCCTTGATCTTGGACGGATCTATCTCGATACCTCGGTGTCGGACGATGAATCCCAGGAATTTGCCCGAAGAAACTCCGAATGCACACTTGAGAGGGTTCATCTTCAAGTTGTATTGTTGAAGGCGTTGAAATACGGTCTTCAGATGCTCGAGATGTTCCTCGTATGATTTGCTTTTAACCACGAGGTCGTCGATATAGCAATTCGACGATTTCGTGTATGAGGTCATCGAAGATCTTCGTCATGGCCCTCTGATAGGTGGTGCCGGCGTTCTTTAAACCAAAGGGCATCACCATGTAGCAGAATATACCCAAAGGGGTTCTGAAGGCGGTATGCTTCTGGTCTTCGGGATGCATCTTTATCTGATTATACCCTGATGAGCCATCCATGAAGGAGAAAACCTTATGAGTGGACGTATTGTCTATCATCAGTTCGGTGACTGGCACCGGGAAATCATCCTTCGGGCATGCTTTATTGAGATCCCGAAAATCCACGCATATGCGCACCGTCCCATTTTTCTTCATCACCGGGACGATGTTGGCGATCCATTCAGGGTATTGAACTTCCTGGATAAAGCCAGAGTCGATTAGCTTGTTGACCTCGGCGTTGATGCTCATCTCAAGCTCGAGCTGCATTCTTCTTGGCGCCTGTTTGACCGGCTTGACGTCCGAGGATATCGCCAATTTGTGCACAGCAATTTCTGGATCTAGTCCCGGCATTTCGGAATAGTTCCATGCGAAGCAATCTTTGTGCTTCATAAGCAGGTTTTTTAATGAAGCCACCTTCTCTTCGGACAACAGCTCACTAATGAATGTCGGTCGCGGATCATTCGCCGTTCCCAACTCAATTTTCTTAAGGTTATCTGCAGTGGTATGGATTCCATCTTCCAGCTCTTTTGGCGCTGGTGGGAATTCTGAGATTACCTCGTCGTTGCTGTTTTCGAAGCACCAGGAAAGGTCATCCATGTTCTCGGGCTCTTCCTTTGATATTGTTATCACGTGACAAGTATGAATTCGCTTCCAATCCCAATGTGGAGCTGGTTCTGTTCTCGTGGCTTTGGGTTCATGCTTTTGGGGCAGTGTTACCCTCCAGCTGTCAGACAGAGCGAATTTGCCAAACTGATACTGATCTTCGACCCAATTCTTAAAGGTGAAGCAATCTTCAAGAGGATGCCTTATTACTCGATGGTAAGAGCAATAGTTTGCGTCAAAGACTTCGCCTGCTTGTTCGGGGTGCTTGGACTCCAGCAGTGTAAACATTTGATGTTTTAGAGCAAGCTCAAGTATCTTCTTCGTTTTGTCCCGAGGAAACGAGTACGCTCGACCCATTTTCTTCATGAGGGACAGATCAATAACGCTCGACTCCCGCTTGCATGGCTTCTTAGCCCCACTTTGTTGCTGTTGAGCGCTTTTTTGGTCTTTCGACTTATTTCTGCCTCTGCGTCGAGCCTTCTTTATAACAGGTTGACAAGGAGCGGCATTTTCATCTTTTACAGCTTGTTGTAGGAGGCGTTGCGTTTTGGCTTTCTCGTAGATGGCCATTTCGCGGTTATGGTCGTCCCGGACTTTTTGACCCGCTTCCCTTATAATCTTGTCCATTTGTTCTTCGAACGATGGACTAGGCTCTTTTGCATCTGGAACTTTTACTGGTTCAGGATTAGTGTCCTCCCGTTGAGCATCCGCTTCTTCATCGAAGTCATACATGACATAGCAGCTGTTTAGTAGCTCTCGTTTCTTGGACCGGATGTATCCAAGCCCTTTTGTCTCCATTCTCCCATTAGGCAGTTTGCGTTGAGTCCTAGGAACGTTCCAGACTTTGTCATAGAACTTGGCTTTTCGAACGGTCTGCTTGAAGGATATCCCCTGACGCTTCAGCAGCTTTTTCAAACCTTCCGTATAATATCTGGGAAGACGGATAGGCTGAAGCCTATCATGCGTAGGATCTGCGCCACGCCAGATTTCTTTCTCCACTCTGGTATTTTCAGAGCGGTAGAATAAAATTGCTTTCTCGCCTTCTCGCCTGGGAGGGATATAGAACGTTTGCAGTTCTTCTACACTGTAGACATCAAGTGCATCCAATTCTTTACGGTGTTTAGGCGGCACCATAGCAACTTGTAGACTTTGCTCTTCATCGGCGGACGCTTGTATTGAAAGCCGAGCAGAGAATATAGCATGGATTTCATCTTCCGAGTCACTACCAATGATCAACGTAGAAGCAGGTGGCCCTGGCTTGATGTATTGGGGCGGACCCGAATACACTATCTCCTCTTCCTCCTCGGTATCACTGCCGAAGACAGGGATGGTGGCATTAGCTTTTTTCTCCGGCTTGTGACATCTCTCCGTGTCTTCGAAATCCGGTAAGAAGTATTTGGCATCTTCGTATTAGCGGACCTCCTTCACGGAGAACGGGTTCAGTTCTCCCGCCACGGTATACTCGAGATCGTCCTTAGAATACTTCATACACTGATGTTGTGTAGAAGGGATGACGTTATACTCGTGTAACCACGGTCGGCCGAGCAAAGCGTTGTAGCATGTCTTGGCATCTATGACGTGGAATTTAATGTCCGTGACGAGCAGCCCAAAGCGTAGCGTCAATATCACAGATCCAAGAGTCTTTGACGATTGGGAGTCGAACTCGGAGCTGGTGATCTTATCCCGAGCAAGGTGCTGGACGCTCATGCAGATTTTGTTTAACACCCGCACGTTAAGGAGATTAACAGACGATCCGTTATCGATCAGGATTTTGCCTATCTTTATATCATGGCAGTATCCTGAGACGTAGAGAGGGCGATTGTGTTCGCACGTCCCAAGGAGAAGGTCTTCATCACCGAAAGCGACATCGGCCGTGTGTACTTCCTCCAATTCATCCTTCATCTTTTCCTCAGCCAGGAATGCTTGGAATTGTTCCGGATCTTGTAGTGCCTTGATCAATGAATTTCTCGCCTCCTTTGATAACAAAAGGGCGTCAAGAATGCTGAGCTGTGAGGGCAGCTTCCTCAGATGCGCTAAGACGTTGTGATCTACCTTATTTTTCTTTGGCGGGTTTTTGGCAGTTAGCTCTTCCATGACTTGGTCATCTAGGGCGATATCTTCAGAGACCTTTTCTTTCCTTTTATCTTTTCTGTTTGAGGGTCCGAGATTCTTTTCAGGCAGCGTCCGATTCCGCAGCCGAATATTTTCTCAAACCTTCGGCTCTTCTTCTTTTCCCGAAGTGGACTCTTTAAAGAGAGGGGCAAGTTCCAGCTCCTCATCAGAATCGCTCCCGAATGTAGGCACTTGTGACCTGCCGGTGTTAACCATGCGACAATCACCAGTAGTTCTGTTAAACCCTTCAGCCATATTTTTCCGTTCCCGACGAGTTTTACGTTTCTCCCGCTTGAAATGTTGTCGATGAGCAACATATCCTTGCCACCATCTATCGAAAGCTTTGCACTCTTGAGTGGGGTGCGACACCTTCTGATGATATAAGCAATAGGAGGTGTGCATTTCCACTTCACCGGTGATGTTTCCTTCGGAGGATGGTAGCTTCATGTCCATTGATATGGCCTTAGCAAACATTTTCCTCATCTTGAATTGGCTTTTGTCAGTAATGGAGGTATTTTTCTCCAGCGGGATCGTCTCAGTTCTTTCGTCAAGGCGTTGGCGCTTGGCCCTTTCGAATATGACCGCCTCGCGTTCTCGATCAGCTTTACTTTTTAAGAGAGCTTCATTGAGGAATGCGTCAATTACTTCATCCGATGGCCCCAGAATTTTTGGTTCAGGATCCACCCCCGGCGTTTCAGTACGAGGGTCTCTTCATCGTCCATGAACGAATGGGAAATTACATGACAGCTCGCCGCGCATTCTTCAGATTCACCAGATGAAATTTCTCCCTCATCTTCCTCTTGAAAGACGTGATCGAGGAACTCTTGGAATGTAATGGGAGTCCGTGCCTTCTGGTTGTATTCTTCCAGCGCGTCTATTTGTTTTTGCAAGTCCGTGCGCCTACCGCTAGGCTTCACGGGCTTCTTTGATTTCTTTCTCTTCTTCTTCGAAGATTTTGACGGCTGGTTGCGAGTGCTTGAGTCACCACCAGTGGTTTTTGGAGTTGTACGTGGCTTCAGCATCCCTTCAATGACCTGCGGTTCCAACGGGTTCTTCCACCTAATTGCTGGACATGTCCGGAGATCGCTTAGCATCCTCTTTGTCTTGGCTGATAGTACAACCTCCCAAGGAGCTTCTTCAACGACGGAGCATGTTGCCCCCGGCGTATTCGTCCCATTAGATGTGTGGGGCTGCGGGGGATTCACCTTCCATTTGTCCGATAACGCGAATTTGCCCTGTTGGTACTGGTTTTCAAGCCAATTTTTGAAGACGTAGCAATCTTCGATCGGATGGCCCAATACTCGATGATAAGGACAGTAGTTGGGCTCATTGACATCACTCGGTTGCAACGGACGTTTTGGATCCGGCAGATTTATGAGTCGGTTGCGTAACGCCAGCTCGAATAACCTCCTCGTTTTATCGCGGGGAAAGGAGTAAGAACGTCATAGCCTCTCCTCAAGGGCCACGTACGGATGCATATTATTTTGACGAGCAACCGGCTTCGAGTCGCTCGGTTGTTGTTGAGCATTAGCGACAACGATCGCTTGTCCCTTCCCTTTGTCATTTGGAGAGTCCGGCTTTGGAAGAGGGGGTTTATGGCCCATCTGATCCATTTGTGCTAGCTTGTTAATTAGGGCCTGGAAGGTAGTTGGCTTGAAAAACATCATAAATTGTGAGATGGTTGCTTGCGGATCAAGGGTTCCCACAAACATACCCACCGCGGGAGCTTCTTCAATGCGCTGCTCGCACTTCGACCATAAGTTCCGCCACCGTATAGCTTATTGAACCCATGTCTCGCCTGGCTTTACCCTGGCGTTAATCAGTGCCGTCATTGGGGTACGTTCACTGGCGCTTGCAAAACGCTGAGTAAACAACAGCTCCATCTCCGTGAAGATCTTGATAGAGTCGTTCGGGAGCTCAGAATACCACTCAAACGCCGTATCTGATAAACTTCCAACAAACTGGCGAAGCAACAGCTTGTCATCACCGCCGGTGTTGCCGTATAGTGCCCTGAACTGGGCAACATGCTGGTGAGGATTGCCCGTCCCCTTGTAGACATGGAACTTGGGAATTGTGTAACCGTGCGGGTACTTGATTTGATCGTACTAACTTGGATATGGCCGCCCCGTTTTTACGACCTGGCCGGCTGCTTCAGTCGCATGATGAACCCGTATTTGCTGGGCTATGTACTCGTCCAAATCAGCTTTAGAGATTGTATCCTCTTTAGCCGTTGACAGAGCTGGCGGAGGATTTGATGTCTCTCCCCTATCGTCTCCAAGGACGATCGGGGGTTCTTCAGCCGGAGGATCTTGTTGTATCATCATCCCTATCATGTCTTGGAAGAGGAGGCCCATACGCTGTATGTTGGCTGCTTGTTCTGCAGCCTCTTTATCCTTCTTCTCCAATATTCGACGAAGGAACTCGGTGTCGGTTTCTTCCTCCTGGCGTTCATCCGAGGACGTTTCAGGGTTTTCTTTTGGCCCTGTAAGTGTGGCCATAGCGTTCATCATCTCTTGGAGTTTCTGCTGCTGCTCCTGCGCCTTGGTCACTGATCGCGTAAGCGGTCGATGACCCATAGATATGCGACTGTCCTCTTTACCAGATGCCACATAGACGGTATGAACTACAATGCCCCCTGACTTAGGGCATTTGGGTTCACCACCTTTGATATTCGTCATCGGCGTCGGCACTTTCTCCGGCCTTCTTCTTTTATGGGCTGTAGAAGATGAGGGGGCCGTTGCTTTGGGCACCCAAGCGGTCGTCACCTTTCGTTGCATGACCGGGGGATTTTCTTCTTGCCGACCTTTCGACTTCTTTTGTTGGCGAGAGAAGTTAGGATCAATGACAGATTCTCGGACTCGTCGCCATGTCTTGTAGATCCTGGAGGACAGCGATTGAGGAGGCTGCTCCGGCTTTTCCGTTTCCACGGCAGTCTCTACCGGTGGAGGAGATCTTTTGAGCACCGCAGTTGGTGAGTTTCTGCGTACCCTATTCAGCAGCTCAAAACTGTTCCCGGTTGGAACAGCAGCATTGACTTCCGCCGTTGGAGCTGGTGGAGTTATTCCAGAAGGGGAGTTGCCCCCAGTCTTCCTTACCCGGCGCCAGTGGCATCGTCGGGCGCGACGAGTCGTCGGTATTGGCTCAGAGACAGAAACAGCTTCTTCTTACCCCCTGTTAGGGTGTGGAGCGGTTGCCGGTGGCAGCCTATTGAAGACTGATGTCTTTTGAGCAGCAAGAGTAAGAGTGGGAATTGGGACGGTCAATCTTGTAAAGACCGATCTCTTAGCAGGAGAAGCAGCCTTGACGACTTCAGGATCAGGTTTGGCTATTCTTTTTGGAATAACCTTTTCTGGGACTGCAAGCTTCATTGTGGGCCCGCAGGAGTTTTGGCCCAATCTGGAGAAGACCGAGGCACTGGTGTTGGGCGACCCGTTGGGAGGGGCCGCAGTAACTGAAAGTCGATCGAAGATCGACTTCTTAGGAGCTTCTTGTATGGGCACAGGGGTGCTGAAGCTTGTTGGCGGAAGTATAGTACCGAAAAACAACCCCGTGGTGGCTTGAGTAATCTGCTCCACGGGCATGGTGAACAGAGAGGCCGCTTGGGGCCCGTAGGTTATGCCCCCAGTTGAGGCCGGACACGAGCTGCAGTTGCAGTTGGAGCACTTCAAACAAGTTGAGGCCATCGATGCTTGATTCCTCTTTTGCACCAAGCGAGAGACCAAATCTTAGTAAACTTGAAATCCAAAGGCAACCGTTAACAAGCCGCGATTGGTTCGCGAAGACGACACACGAAGTGTGGAGTGGAAAGAGGAAAAGGTCCCACCGGGCGTGCCGGAATCTGTTCCCCTCCGAATGACGGCGCACAAGACTGCGAAGTCCTGACGCTGAGATTCGGGGCAGATGCTATTTGGTTTTATCCGTCCACCTCTCCGAAGATGCCAAGTTGATTTATGGCACCGTGTATCGGAGGTTTAGACGGATGCGGCCGATGTACCAGACTTCGTCAGATTCCCCCTAGCTTGAGGGGTTTTTGATTGTGGGGACGCTCTTCCCTGCAGGCGCAAGCCCCTGCAGTTAATTACGCTATCGCATCGCGGTAACCACTTTCTCCTTCTCCAGAATTTCACTTCGTGTCGTATATGTTTGTTTTGTTTGTGGTTGCCCGTGGATTGTATACGGAGACTGAGTAATGCCGTCGCCCGTAGGACGTGGATTAGTCCAAATCCGTATTTACTTAGATTTGGGTTTGGTGTTTTTAGTTTAAGGATACATTAGCCATATTGAAGCTAAGATCAACTTAAACATTCGTTAAGGATACGTTAGTCCTGTTTGAGACTAAGATCAACTTAACGTGGTGATCCATTTAATTATATGGCCGTCAGGACTCATCACCTCTCTGACGTAGTTGAAGGATTACAACGATAGATGTTAGAGGAGTTCAGAGATGTACCCTTGAACCAAAGTCGATTTGGAGTTTTATAGTCCATTTGAATGTTTAAGGATACGTTAGCCGTATTTGGGGCTAAGATCAACTTAAACTTTCGTTAAGGATATGTTAGTCTGATTTGAGACTAAGATCAACTTAACGGGATCGTTTGGATCCGACAAAAGAGCATTTGGGGGCTCTATTGTTCCAGTTTAGGGACATAGTGGTCCATCGCCAGTTTAGGGACGTAGTGGTCCATGTTCCAGTTTAGGGACGTAGTGGTCCATGTTCCAGTTTAGGGACGTGGTGGTCCATTATTAGTTTAAGGACGTTTCGGTTCAATATTAGTTTAAGGACGTCTCGGTCCGATATTAGTTTAAGGACGTTTCGGTCCGATATTAGTTTAAGGACGTTTCGGTCTACGAGTTTAAGGACCCCGCAGTCCATATTCGTGTGTGGTCGTTGGGACCCGTCATCTTTCTGACGTCGTTGAAGGATTACAACGAGAACTGTCAGAGGAGTTCGGAGATGTACCCTCGAACCGGATGTAAATTGATTTAAGGAGCAGCCGTGCTCAGTCAATTTAATTTGAGGATTTATGGCCATGACTGGGCTAAGTCCAGTTTCAATATTCTTTTGTTTTTGGCCTAATGGACCTGTGCTAGGGCCTTGCCCCTTCACTGCATTATTTTTCATTGTTTTGGTTGGGCTCTGCCCTTTTATAAATGATGCAGAGCATCTATTTTGTTTGGGCTCTTCCCTTTTTAAAATGCATAGCATTTTTGATTAGGCCTGTTAGGCCTTTTAATTGGGCTCTGTCCCTTTTCTTAATAATGCAGAGCATTAATTACTCTGACAGTGCCCCACATGGCTTGTCAGGCGCTTTGCGCAAATTAAAGAGCGCAAGCGCATGTGGAAGTGACACGTGTTACGCTCTGATGAGCGCAAGCGCAACAGCGCAATGCGCTGCGTCAGTGCGTTGCGCTGTTGCACTGCTGACACGTGGCGCTTCCTGATGGCTTGCGCAATAGTGCAGTTTTGGCAAGTGATGGGCACTGTTCTTATTCTTTTGGATCAATTTTAGATCAAAGAAAAACAAGTTTTTTATTGTTTTCAAAGAACCAGTGGTTCATAAAAAGTGCAAGGCACTGTTATTGTTTATTTTTTTCTTTTTTTCCTTGAAAATCATTGACCTTGTTCTTAGATCAATGATCTGTTTTTTAAGAGAATTTTCTCTTTTTCTAAAGGTTTTTACCTTTTTCTCTTGTTCTTGAGAAATTCTCTCTAATTCTTCAAAGTTCTCTCTGTTTGAAGTTCTTGATTTCTCCCAAAATGTTGATGCCTTTGAATTGAGGTCTGGGGTCCTTTTTATAGTGCCCATAAATTAGTTAAATTTGTTGTAGAGATCTTTTTCTGAGTGATTTGGGGAATTTTCCCCACCGTTGGATCTTTGATCCAAGGGCTTCTATTTTACAGAAGAAAATCTTCTTGTTTTAATAAGAACAGAAAGATTTCTTTAAAATCCTAATTCTGTTTTGCGCAGACGCCCCAGCGCATGACACGTGTCGCGCAGCGCAGCTGCGCAGACACGTGTCGCGCAGCGCAGCGCAGCCGCGCAGACACGTGTCGCGCAGCGCAGCGCTTGCGCAGCTGAAGCGTCGCTTCTTTTATTTTTTATTTTAAAAGAGCACGCGCAGCGCAGCGCTTGCGCAGCTGAAGCGTCGCTTCTTTTATTTTTTATTTTAAAAGAGCCTTGCTCTGATTGGACGCACTGCCTCCGGTGTTGTGCTGACGCATCAACTTCTGACGCGTGGCGTGTTGCGCGCAGCGCACGGGATTTTTGAAGCGTTGCTTCAGAAAATTTGAATTTTTGAAATTCAAAAAGAGCCTTTTTCTGATTGGGGGAAACAGATCCCCTTAAATATTTAACGTCGAAAGCCATATTGACAGGGAGACTCGCTAAATGGGCCTTGCTCTTAATTTAGTTTTTGATAACCTATCAGCCTCTTAAAGCAGTGAAAGGCCAGGCCATCGCCGACTTCCTCGCTGAGCATCCTCTACCGGCTGATTCCCCTTTGAATTGCGAGCTGCCAGATGAACATACGTTTTATGCGATTGACGGTAGTGATACTCGATGGGAACTCTATTTCGATGGAGCGACTTCCATGAAGAAGCGCAAACAAAGCACCCCTATAATCAAATAGGGGGTGGGCCTCATCTTCGTAACTCCACAAGGAGGGATAATGCGCTTTGCTTTCTCCTTAACAGAGCCTAGGACGAACAATGAAGCCGAATACGAAGCTTTGATAGCAGGCCTCGAGATCGCCATCGGCATGGGAATCCAAAACCTCCTAATATACGGAGATTCTCAACTGGTCGTCAGTCATGTAAATGGCGACTACCAAACATGCAAACCCGAACTGGTAAAGTATGGCGAGAGAGTACAACAATTACTGACTCAAATCCCCTCCTATATGCTGGAAAGCATACCGCGCATGGAAAACAACAAAGCAGACGCACTAGCTAAGCTCGCTAAAGAACTGGCCGATGAAAACCTCGATGACGTAAAGATCGTGGTACAAAGCCGTCGGGTGCTTGCCCCCGCAGAAATATCTCCGGAATCATCCGAAGAAAAGGGACCGACTGAGCAAATGGCTATGCAAATAAAAGACCAGGAAAAGGCTGAGGATTGGAGAGAAGTCTTTGTAGACTACTTCAAATCCAGTCGAACGCTTGAAGATGTGTCCTCAAGACATCAGCTCATGAAACGAGCTCTGTCTTTCGCCTTCGTCAATGATACTCTGTACAAGAGGTCATTTGATTCTCTGTGGTTGAGATGTCTGGGACCTGACGAAGCGAAAAGAGTCGTTCAAGAAGTTCACGATGGACTCTGCGGTTCTCACCAAGCAGGCCCGAAGATGAAGTTGAAAATTAAACGGATGGGCTACTATTGGCCAATAATGATTCAGGACTGCCTCGAATATGCGAAGCAATGCCACTCATGCCAGATTCATGGGGACTTTATCCATCAGCATCCAAATCTACTACATCCAACGGTGGTTAGCTGGCCGTTCGAAATGTGGGGGACTGACATAATCGGCCCCATCGAACCAGCATCGTCCAGGGGACATCGATTCATCTTGGCGACGACTGACTACTTCTCCAAATGGGCAGAAGCAATACCGCTGAGGGAAGTGAAGACGGAGAATATCCTCCACTTCTTCAAAACGCACGTCATTTATCGGTTTGGAACTCCGCGACGGATCATCTCTGATAACGGGCCAGCCTACAGAAGCCACAAGATCAGCCGCTTCGCGCAACAACACAACATAGACTAGAGATATTTCTCAGTTTATAATCCCCGAGCTAACGGTCTAGCTGAGCCTTTCAACAAGACCTTGACGAAGATCGTGAAGAAGACGGTGTCCCGAAATAAGAAGGACTGGCATGAGAGGCTGCAAGAAGATTTCTGGGCATATCGAACTACGTTCAAGACGGCCACGAACACAACGCCGTACGCGTTGGTATTCGGTACAGAAGCAGTACTCCCCCTCGAAATAGAATTACCCTCTCTATGAGTGGCAATCCACTATGAGCTGACGGACGAAGAAAATGCTCACCTTCAGCTTGAGGAGCTTGATGCCCTTGATGAAACCCGGCTCATAGCGCAACAAAATCTGGAGGCTTATAAAGCAAAGATGACGCGCTCATATGAAAGATTGACAAGGCCGAGGGCATTCTGCCAAGGCAAACTCGTGCTAGTGATCAAAAGACCCATGATCCCCAATCGCGCCAAGCGGGGAAAATTCGAGCCGAACTATGAAGGCCTATACATCATAGACAAGGTCTACCAGGGTGGAGCCTATCTACTCATGGATATGCACGGTGAAAGGCCTTTCAGGCCAATAAACGGTCGCTTCCTAAAGAAATACTACGCTTAATAAGTCACAGCTATGGTCAATGATAGATGACGACGACTATGTCCGCACGCCATCTTCCGAAGCCCAAACTCTATAAGTAGTAACCGGCCTTCTTCAGCAGCGGACCGAAACGTCCTTAAACTAACGACGGACCACTACGTCCTAAAACTAGCTGATGACCGAAACGTCGTTAAACTACTACCAACCCGCGGCATCCCCAGGCTGACGTGGTTAAAAAAAACGGTATGTCCATAAGCAAAATGGGCACAGATGAAAACCCGAAAGGGCTCCGTGAGTAAAAACAGCAGGGCTACTGGTGGGTGTTTGTGAAAACCTGAAAGGGCGCAACCTCGCTAAAAAAAAGAATAAAAAGAATAAAAAAAGAGAAAAAACAGTATGTCCATAAGCAAAATGGGCACGGATGAAAACCCGAAAGGGCTCCGTGAGTAAAAACAGTAGGGCTACCGGTGAGTGTTTGTGAAAACCCGAAAGGGCACAACCTCGTTAAAAGACACTTACAGGATCCTCTCGACCTTGTGAGGAGAAACCACTCGCATGAGATCCTTACGACTCACAAGGGAGCAACACACTCAGGGATCCTCACGATCCCTAAGGAGAAAATATACTTGCGATACCTCACGACTCGTAAGGAGAACTCTCTTATGGGACCCTCACGGCTCATAAGATTTGAAAGTCTTAAGATACAGAAACCGAAACCTGTTCTTAAGCAACCCCTATAACCTCCACTAATGCCCTACAAGCGGCTCGATACTGACCCTTGTATACAATCTACGGGCGCGAATAAACATTTCCCTAACCAAGTCCCACCCGTGACTAGGGATAGGTCCATATGGTGAATGACCCTTGTAAGTCCTCTCGACTTATAAGGAGAAAACTCTTGTAAGATCCTTACGACTTATAAAAGGACACACACTTAGGAATCCTCACGATTCCTAAGGAGAAAACGCACCTACGAGATCCTCACGACTCGCAGGAAGAAATACCTTTGTGAGATCCTTACGGCTTATGAAGTCAAAAGCCTTAGTCAACAGGATCCTAACCCTGTTTACTAAGCCACCTTTGTTCGACATCGACAGGGGCAGATGATGATTCGCTCCTGGCAATATTCCAGTTGTAGCGGTGCTGATGCCAAAATTGGTGTCTAATCCCAAACTTGTGGCGGAAAGACAGCAAGCCACACATGCATACGAAATAGCCGAAATGATGGGGCAATTTGCAACAAAATCAGTAAGTAAAAAAATGTATGCATGCAAAATAGCCGAAATGATTGGGTAACTCGCAATAAAAAGAAGCGAGTAAAAATAAAATAAATAGCCGAAATGATTGGGCACCGCGAAAAAACAGTCGAAACGATGGGGCAATCGCGACCTTCGCGATATAAAAGCTGAAATGATAGAGCATCGCGGAATGAAAAAAAATATATAATGAAATTTATGCCCTGCAGGCGATATCACAGCAATCCCTGTATACAATCCAGGGGCGCAAACACAGAAGGAAACATATCTTCCTTCCCCATGCTCCATCAGAACATGGAGCCAAGTCTTGACGGCAACTCATATAAAGCCCGAAAGACAATCGGAGATCATCTCACCCCAGCGTGGAGTGATCACCACTTCGACGTCCGTCTCTACACAACAGACGAAATGTCACTACAGCGTCCCTCCTCCAACAGGATTCGGACACACCACAGCAAGCGAAGCGAAGGCCAAATTCCTAGCTTCAGGGTCTTGACGGTAACTCATATAAAACCTGAAAGACCACCAGAGATCATCTCAACCCTAGGGAAATCAGGGTCATTGGTAAATACCTCGATTCAGGGAAATTAGCGTCCTTGATGAAAGCATCTTGATTCGCGTCGACCCGTAGAGAAATCAGTGTCTTTGCAGAAATATCTCGATTCGTTTCAACCCCAGGGAAATCAGTGTCCTTGGAAAATACCTCGATTCAGGGAAATTAGCGTCCTTGACGAGAGCATCTTGATTCGCGTTGACCCGCAGAGAAATTAGTGTCTTTGCAGGAATACCTCGATTGGTCTCAACCCCAGGGAAATCAGTGTCCTTGGAAAATACTTTGATTCAGGGAAATTAGCGTCCTTGATGAGAGCATCTTGATTCGCTTCGACCCGCAGAGAAATCAGTGTCTTTGCAGGAATATCTTGATTCGTTTCGACTCCGAGGAAATCAGTGTCCTTGGTAAATACCTCGATTCAGGGAAATCAGCGTACTTGACGAGAGCATCTTGATTCGCGTCGACCCGTAGAGAAATCAGTGTCTTTGCAGGAATACCTCGATTCGTCTCAACTCCGAGGAAATCAGTGTCCTTGGCAAATACCTCGATTCAGGGAAATCAGCGTCCTTGACGAGAGCATCTTGATTCGTGTCGACCCGCAGAGAAATCAGTGTCTTTGCAGGAATACTTCGATTCGTTTCAACTCCGAGGAAATCAGTGTTTTTGGCAAATACCTCGATTCAGGGAAATCAGCGTCCTTAACGAGAGCATCTTGATTCACGTCGACCCGCAGAGAAATCAGTGTCTTTGAAGGAATACCTCGATTCGTCTCAACCCTAGGGAAATCAGTGTCCCTGGCAAATACCTCGATTCAGGGAAATCAGCGTCCTTGACGGGAACATCTTGATTCGCGTCGACCCGCAGAGAAATCAGTGTCTTTGCAGGAATACTTCGATTCGTCTCAACTCCGAGGAAATCAGTGTCCTTGGCAAATACCTCGATTCAGGGAAATTAGAGTCCTTGACGAGAACATCTCGATTCGTCTCGACTCGTGAGGAAATTAGTGTCTTCGTGAGAACTTCTCGAATCGTCACGACTTGTGAGATAAAGCCTTAGGCAGTGGGGATTAAAAAACCTGTTTCCTAAGCACTGGGACCCTGCAAGTCAATCCAAAATGGACTCTTGCACACTATTCACGGGTCACACCCTCCAAAGTCGAATCTCGACAAGGAGGGAAACAACCGCTTACGGGTCCTCTCGACTCGTAAGAGGGAAAATTCTCTTATAAGATCCTTACGACTTATAAGAGAAAACGCACTTAGGAATCCTCACGATTTCTAAGGAGAAAATACACCTACGAGATCCTCTCGATCCATAGGGAGAAAAGTCTTTATGAGACCCTCACGGCTCATAAAGTTGAAAAGTCTTAGGCAGCAGATCTGAACCTGCCTCCTTAGCCATTGTTACCTCTTGAAGAAGCCAAGACAGAATGCTCGCTCTATCATCTGTCGACTATGTTTGCTAAAGTAACATGCTGGTAATAAAAGAAAGAAGAAAGCGGAGCAATGACACAAGACATTATGAAGAATGTATATCTTTTATTCATAAATTTGATTGAGTACAAGATACATTGTGTTAAAGAATAAAAGAAACAAATACATTTTTATTTACATTTACAAATGATACAAAATGTTCATGGAGAAGGAAGTGTCTTCAACAAATCCGTGAGCTGCTCTCGCACTTCCTTCAACGCCTCCTCCTGAGCGGCTGCCGCGGCCACTTCTGCTTCCACCGGGGCCCGCTGCTGCAGGTAGGATGAAAGTTGCTCCTCAACTGCCTGCTGGACTGCCTCCTGATTAGGTGCATCCCGCTCGACGATGTCAAGCTGCTGTCTCAGTGTTAACCCTTCGGAGATGCATCTAATCAGGAGGATGAAAGTTGCTCCTCAACTGTCTGCTGGGCTGCCTCCTAATTAGGTGCATCCCGCTCGACATTATGAAGAATGTATATCTTTTATTCATAAATTTGATTGAGTACAAGATACATTGTGTTAAAGAATAAAAGAAACAAATACATTTTTATTTACAATTACAAATGATACAAAATGTTCATGGAGAAGGAAGTGTCTTCAACAAATCCGCGAGCTGCACTCGCACTTCCTTCAACGCCTCCTCCTGAGCAGCTGCCACGGCCACTTCTGCTTCCACCTGGGCCCACTGCTGTAGGTAGGATGAAAGTTGCTCCTCAACTTCCTGCTGGGATGCCTCCTGATTAGGTGCATCCCGCTCGACGATGTCAAGCTGCTGCCTCAGTGTTAACTCTTCGGAGATGCATCGCAGAAAGCCTTCAAAGATAATCTTCAGCTGTGCAGCGTTTGCATTCACCTGAGCATGCAGTTGGGCAGATCTGCTCGAAGTCTCGCCGCTCTCCTTACGCCTTAAAGCAACTTCTTGTTCGAGATGGCGGAAGTAAGGAGCGCTCTGCTCGATCCATGCCTCCCGTTGAGTGCTCGCGGCCAAGATCTCGGGGGCAGGACGCATAGATTCTTGTTGATGTAGGCGGGCCTCGATCTCCTTGCAGTGATTAACCCAAGACTCGACGACGCCTTCATTATGAAAATTTATAAGCGTCGCCAGCATCGGATTAACCTCCGCAGCAAAATCTGCGGCAGATGGGGGAGCGTCTGCGTTAAGCTCTTCGACGTATCCGCTCAGCATGCCCAAACTCATCGCAGCACCCTTTGAAGATGGACGTCTCAAGAGGGGGCCTGCCGGCATTGTGAGGCGAGACTTGAAGGGGGCCGGAATCGGAACGTCAGCTGAAAAAACAAAACGCAATTAGATGACGGTTAAAGAAATATAAGAAAGTCATTAACAAGGGAGTTTACTATACCAGCTGCAGCAGATAGCAAAGCCGGGAGGACCGGTGGCGCGTCTGATCTCTCATCTCCCCCTTCGATCTGTAGCACTGCAATCAGGGCAAGGAAGAATCAGAAACAGGTTCATTGTTGGAAAAAGAATGGGCATTAACTGAAAACCATGCTCACCAGCGCCACTGGAGGAAGCAGGCTCCGATGGGAAGGAGAAGTGCGAGTGCAACACCTGATAAAGGTGATAAAAAAGCACCCCTGCAAAGATGCAGTAGTACAACATCAGTACATAAATTATGCAATAAAGATAAGACTGATGGGTCACGAATCCATACCTTCCAACATTTGCGATGGCGCGAGAGAAGGTAGAGAGGTAGCCACCGTCAAGGCAGTAACTGACGGCGCTCCCTCGAGCAATGGAACATCAACACTGGCTGCACCTGCGTTAGAAACAAGATAAGCCCTGTCAGGAAAGGTTGCAAAATAAAAGAAGGACGGTAACCCGAAATTTACCTGATGATGATCCGGCCGAAACAGCGGTGTCTCCCTCCATTGACATTAGACCACCTCCCGACGCCTCATCGCCGGACTCTACGGGAGCCGTCGTCGTGCTCGCGAGGCCAGGAGACGGCGGAGGACCATAGGCGGGGAGAGCAATGATTGGAGCATTGCCAGACTCTTGAGAAAGAGCACCCGGCTCGTCCTCAGGAATCTTTCCCGTCTCACCCGCTACTCCCTCGGGCTTAGTGGTTGCGGCCGTCTCGTCCACCGTTGCCATAGGGTCGTCTGTCTCAGCCGCTCCATCCGCTACTGCCCCAGACCCAGCTGTAGCAGCCGTCTCATCCGCCGCTACCTTCGGCTCGGCATCGGCGACCTTCTCAGGCATAGTAGGCGTGACCGTTTCGTCAGCCACTAGCTCGGGTCCAGCAACCCCGGCTACGTCGCCCACCGTCGACTCAGGTTCAGTCAGTACCTCCCCCACTGTCCCCTTAGGCTCGACGGTTTCCGCCGCTCCTTCAGTTAGACTTGCCTTGCATGAAAAGATGTATGAGAATCGATAGTTGTACAACTTTTGCAACAAAGTCTTGAAAGACACATTACCTGAGGTGGATTGATCGTTGGCTTCCCGAGCTGCGCACGCCGCCTGTCTATGAGCAGTGGACAGGGCGACCAGAGACTCTTCCGAAGGAGTAGCAGCACGAAGAACGGCGCTTGGGCCCGCTCCCACGGCCAAAGCAGCTCTGTGCTCCTTCGCCTCGCGCCTCAACCGCTTCCTCTCCTCCCGGGCCGTCACGACAGACCTCTTCGACGCTTCCTTCATCAAGGCGTCTTCGTCCGCGTTCAGAGTTGCCTCCAGAGTCTTCAAGGCATCCCTCATTGGTTTTTCGAGTCGGGTCTCTCGCGGCAACCCCGAAGAGGCCGGGACTTCAGTAGCTGGCCCAGGAAGAGTTCCCGCATCGGCTTGCACGGCCCCTGCAAAGAGACAAAGAAAAGATTAGATTGGCCATAAAAAGGAGAATAAAAAAAACTCAGTGAGCCGAGATATACCAACGCCCAATAGAGTGTGTTTCCTTTCCTCCTCTTGGAAGGTTTCCAGGGAAGCAGCGATGGCTTCTTCGGTAGAAACGCCTGTTTTTTTAAAAAAAAAGAGAGGGAAAGCATTAGTCAAAGATAAAAGTACGATGAAAGGACGAAGAGTGCAACCAATGATTACCTGATTCAACAAGTTTAGCCAACCATGTTTCAAGCCTTGCCGACCGCTCAGAAGCCTCAATAGCGGCCGCCAGGTCGGTGTCTTCTGGCTTTACCAAGAAACCGTCGTTGCTCCCGTATTCGATCAAGCCTTCGGTGAGAGGGGCCTGAGGCTCTAAGCCGAGGACGGTATCCAGAGAAAGAACGGACTTCTTCTTCCTCTTTTGCGCGCGGGCCCTGGTTGCCGCCAAAATCATCTTACGTTTTGCAGACACCTTAGGGCAGCGGGTCCCAATATCCGAGCCCATGCCAGACTCGGGTGAAACTACATTCGCCGTCTCCACTGAAGCACGGGGTGCTGGGGGCGCGTCCACGGTATCACGAGGCGGCAATCCGTGCGGAGGGCTAAGCACGCGCGGTGGTCCAGCTCCAGCATCTTTCACCGGAGGAATGACCGGGGTCCTCGGCTTCAGGGGAGCTTTGCGGTCGCTGCCGGGAGGCGCACCCTTGCGGTCAACCAACATGCGCTTCTCTTCACAGATGACTGCACCCATGGCATGCCCGTACCAAGCCACGTACATATTGAGTATCCGTGGGACGCAGCTCGACTCACTGATAAAGAAGTAGGAGCCCGTGTTCAGCCGCATAAAGTGGTGTAACGCACTCCGTATCCCCTTCCTGGTGGCCGCGGGCTCTTCCAAAAATGCCTCCAGCGGGACCCCCTGGTTATAGCCTAGTTGCTGGGAGAACCGATTGGGGCTGTACCTCATAAAGAGCGCCTTATCATCTTGCCTGAACACCAGAAAGCCCGGCCGGATGGAGTATAAGTGCAGGATCTCCTGGGTTTTCAATACGGAGGCCCCGTCTTTGAAAATATCGCGCAGCGCCAACACTGTCTTAGAGGTATCCGGGCCAACGGCCATCACCTTGTCTTGGAAAGACATTCTCGCTCCGACCTTGTGCGAACGGAGAAGCAACCCCCTAGCCTCCCGTGGAGATGGATTCACAATAGAAGCGCCGACTAACCGCATGACTCTCGGGAGTCTGCATTTCTCGTAAAAGGAGGGGCTCTTATGAATCCCGAATACTCCGAGCACATGTTGTTCCATCCATGACGTAAAATAGTGCATCGGGAAATTGGCGGGTTGCACCCCGGGTTCATTCGCGTCCGCCGCCACGCTTAATCAATGATACAGGTGAGCCAGCCCGGCGATTCCGATTGATAATTGTATACCAGCCACCATCCGGTGCGCTGGGTAGAAGACGGACGGCCTAATGTAGCGTGGGTGCATGGGAAGCGCGAAACAGGACAACCATAATCCCAGAAAGCCGAGGAAGAATGTTGGTAGGCGATCTAAGCCCGGGGTGGCGATTTCCGATAAAGGCATGATGGCAGCGTCCGGAAAGTAAAAATCCTGTTGGTCATTCTCCAATGCTGGTAGGCGATCTAAGCCAAAGCCGAAGGGGTCATCGAGCTTGGTGAACTTTGCATTCTGCTGTGATAGAATCTCCGGTCGAAAAAAGCGGGCAATAAAATCTGCAACACTAACTCCCCGGATTCCTGATTCCAAGTAGAGACCCTCATATATATTCAGTACCCTCACCAGACTCGGAAACTGGTGCTGAATACATTCTCTGGCGTCAAACTTAATACCAGTGGCTTGGTGGCAAAGACATACTCATCTGGAGGAAGTAACTCCTCATAATGCTCCCTCCTCACCGGCAGACCGGATATCTCAGCAAATTCTTCCAGGGGGATGGAGACTTCCCTGTCCGTCAAAAGAAAAGTATGAGTGGGGATGTTCCATTGGTCTACGAACGCCTTAACCCACCACGTTGGAGGAGCAGGGTACTCAAAAAGCGAGGCGTAGACGGCAGGGTACAAACCGATCTTCATCAGATGCGTCTTCTTCGCTGACAAGATATACCTTGCCCACTGCAAATATCCGGCCGATTGTCGATGGGTCAATCCGAGGTTATAAGCCTGTTCCTAAGGGCGTGCCTCACCCTGGCATATACGTCGCCCCAGAATATCCACGGCTGGCGGCGGCTGCACGGGAATAGCAGCAATCGACGGCTGGAGAAGATCCTCCGAGTTCCAATTCGCAACCTCCATGGCATAGTTCACCGGGGGTGCATCCGCATACAGGATCGACGAGATTGGCTCTGAAGGCGTCGCACAGGAGAAGCTTCGGCGACCCTTAATGATTTCATTATACCATCTGCCCCACAGATGAAGGTTCTTATGCTCCGGGTCGTGATCCTTAATCAGAGTGAGAACCTCCCAGTCCACTGGCGCCTCAGGGAAACCTCCCTCTGAGCGGAAGAATGGGAATGACAGATCAGCAGACATGATTGCCTGTAAAGAAAAACAAAATTCAGCCATCAGTGTCATAATTTAATTTTAAAAAGCCTGACGCTTGATACTACTCTGCAATGCAGTGGGGGGGGGGGACCAAAGAGGGACCCACAAAATCCAGAAGACAATGCATCAGTTAACAAGACAGCCCCATCATTGGATGGGACTGTCAATTAATGAGGAGATCCCCAAAAGAATATTCTCATTAAATGAGAAATCCCTTGAGACAAGGAGAAAATCTCCTTTTTCAGAGCAAAGCTCTGTCACAGAGTGACACTTGTCAAACTCTGGTCTCAAAGGAATAAAATTCCTTAAAAGAGCCTAGCTCTATAATAATGATGGAAAAATCCATCAAAAGAAAAAAATTGACTCCTAAAAATTGAAAAATTTTAGGATCTTGAAGATCCAAGAAAACTCTTAAGAGTTCATCATCTTTGGATCAAAAGATCTTTATTTTTTGTCCATGAGCAAACCTCTGTTCATGGGTTAAGAAACCCTGAAACAAGATCTCTTTAGATCTATGGATCCTTAAGAGCAAGGCTCTGTATGTGAAACCCCAAAGGGGTTTTCTTTAGATCAGAAGATCTATGAGAGCAAGGCTCTGTTGGTTAAGATTGATTTAAATTAATTTAATTTAAATTAATTTTACCTAAAGTTTTTCTAAAAAAGTTCTGACTTTGGAAATGAGAGCAAGGCTCTGAAGTTCTTGAAAACAAGAGCAAGGCTCTGAAAATCAAATTCTTGAAGATGATGAACATCTGAAATGGACCAAGGGTCCTATTTATAGGCGCTTAAGCGCCCCTTCAACTCCTGAGTTGATCTGACGGTTGGGATCTTGCCACCGTTGCACTCACGTGTGCGCCACGTGAGCGCAACGGTGGGGGGCATTTGTTTCCCCCAATCAGAACAAAGCTCTGTTTGAATTTCAAAAATTCAAAATTTGAAGCAACGCTTCAGATTTCTTGCGCTGCGCGCAGCGCGCCACGTGTCAAAAGTTGACACGCCAGCGCTACGCCCAAGACAGCGCACCCAATCAGAGAAAGGCTCTATTTAAAATAAAAATAAAGGAAGCAACGCTCTGACACGTGTCGCGCTGAAGCGCAGGTGCGTTTGCGCCAACTGTGCCAGCACTAAAACAAAATTAAAATTCCAGAAAAATCTTTCTGATCTTGTTAAAACAAGAAGATTATTTTCTGTAAAATAGAAGCCTTTGGATCAAAGATCCAACGGTGGGGAAAAATCCCTAAATCACTCAGAGAAAGGTCTCTTTAACTGATTTAACAAATCAATTGGCCCTATATAAAGGCCCCTAGATTGCAAGTCTAAAACACACACAGAGAAAGAGAAACCAGAGAATTCTTCTAAAATTTTGAGAAGAACTCAAAGAGAGAAAAGGTAAATCTTTGAAAAAAAAGAAGAGTTTCTTCTAAAAAAGATCATTGATCTAAGAACAAGATCAAGATCTTCGATAAAAAATAATAATAATAATAATAATAAAAAAGAAGAAGTAATTTACTTATGTATAAAGGCATTTCCTTTTGATGAACCACTGGTTCTTGAGATTTGAGGTAGAACCTCTCTGGAAAACAAGAAAAAATTGTTCCCTTTGATCTAATTTGATCCAAATATTAAACAGTGCCTTGCACTTTTGAGTTTGCACTGTTGCGCTCCTTGGGTTGGCGCAAGCCACCAGGGAGCGCCACGTGTCAATCACAGAACAGCCGCGCCTTGCGCTTCTAAAAACAGAGCACTGCTATCTTAAATTGGAGCAAGTCATCAGAGCGCGCCACGTGTCAGAAGCGCACTAGCGCAGCGCGCTGGCGCAGCGCACTGCGCTAACAGACTTGCGCTCAACAGAGCGTAACACGTGTCACACCCACATGAGTTTGCGCCTTGCGCTGGCGCAAAGCGCCTGACAAGCCACGTGGCGCACTGTCAGAACAATAAATGCTTTGCATTATTAAAGAAGGGACAGAGCCCAATTAAAAGGCCTAACAAGCCTAATGAAAAAATGCAATGCATTATTAAAAAGGGGCAGAGCCCAAATTAAGGTCTAACAGACCAATTTAGATGCTGTGCATCATTTAAAAAGGGCAGAGCCCAATCAAAGGCCTAACAGGCCAAATGTGAATAAATGTTAGACATTTTCTAGCTGGACTTAACCCAATATTGGTCATAAGTCCTCAAATTAAATTGAACTGAGCACGACTGCTCTCTCAAATCAATTTACACCCGGTTCAAGGGTACATCTCTGAACTCCTCTGATATTTGTTGTTGTAATCTTTCAACGTCGTCAGAGAGGTGACGGGTCCCGACAACCACACATTGATACGGACTGTGGGGTCTTTAAACTCATGGACTTATGCGTCCTTAAACCAGTATCCTTCCCCAAAATGGGAACGTTGGACCACCATGTCCCTAAACCGGCAATACGGACTGTGGGGTCCCTAAACTCATGGACTTATGCGTCCTTAAACCAACACTCGTCCCCAAAATAGGAACAATGGACCACTATGTCCTTGAACTGGCAATGGACCACTATGTCCCGAAACTGGAACAATAGAGCCCCTAAATGCTCTTTTGTTGGATCTAAACGATCCCGTTAAGTTGATCTTAGTCTAAAATTAGGCTAACGTATCCTTAACAAACGTTTGAGTTGATCTTAGCCTCAAATATGGCTAACGTATCCTCAAACCAAAACCCCAAACCCAAATCTAAGAAAATACGAATTTGGACTCATCCACGTCCTACGGGCGACGACATAAATTAGTCTCCGTATACAATCCACGGGCAACCACAAACAAAACAAACACCCATGATACGAAGTGAAATTCTGGAGAAGGAGAAAGTTGTTACCGCGACACGGTATCGTAATTGACTGCAGGGGCTTGCGCCTGCAGGGAAGAGCGTCCCCACAATCAAAAAAACCCCTCAAGCGAGGGGGAATCTGACGAAGTCTGCTACATCGGCCGCATCCGTCTAAACCTCCGATACACGGTGCCATAAATCAACTTGGCATCTTCGGAGAGGTGGACGGATAAAACCAAATAGCATCTGCCCCGAATCTCAGGCAAGACGCCCCTGTCTTGTCTGCCATTCGGAGGGGAACATGGGGCATGAGGAAGTCACCCTTACAGCTGAGACAATCCCAACGGCTCGACACACTCGACATCTCCACTGGCGCCGAGTAAGGAAGGCTGGGGGCAACTCTCCTTCTGGACTGACTCCGCCGGCTCCAACGGTGGAAATCGATGCTGCTGTTCCAACTAGGAATAACTTTGAACCGCTGAGGAGGATGCGCAAAAACTCTTCGACTGCCATGCTGAAGAGAACTCCTCCACCTGTGGAGAATGCCCCAAAGGCGAAGCTAGAGCAGCCCCCTCAGCGGTTGTCCTCTAAAATTTACAAAGTTTGGCGACAGGTTCAGGAATCGGTGATTGATCAAGATTACTCTCGCCGACAGAAAAAGGTGAAAGTTCACTGAGAAGAGAACCATCCTGTCAAGCCACAAAAGGCGATAGCTGTTTGGGTGCCCACTGCAACGACCCCCTCAACTTCGACCGCTCATAAGAGGAGAAAGCTGGAGAAAATTCCGGTGTCTGCGGCGAATCGCAAGAACATTGAATCTAAACGCCTTAAGTCTGGGGGTATGGTGGCGCACACCATATATATGGCATCCGGAAAAGAGGATAGCCGTATCTCTACAGGTCATCGACTGCTTACGCGATCAGTGACTAGAGCTCAGGAGCAACAACAACAAAAGCTCCAAGAAATGCTAACAGCTATGGCCGCACTTACAGGACCGAAAGCAAGCCCGGAGACATATGCGGAGCAGTGCCGTGAGCAGGAAACCAATGCTGACTTCTTCCGCAGAGTCCTCGAAAAGAAGGACAGAGAAGCAGCAGAACAAGCGGCTAATATAAAACGAATGACACTTCTCTTCCAAGACATGGTCGGGATAATGATACAGCCGGATCCTCCAGCCGAAAATCCTCCGATTATCCTTGAAGATGACCGAGCAGAAACGTTAAACACTCTTCCGGCTTGTTCAGCAGCCAAAGAGGAGACCATCTCAAAAGCTACCCTGGATGATTATATAGCTCAACAAATATGGGCTCATCAAGCAAATGAAGCAACTGGCCAAGTCGTTAGAACCGGTCGACCATATCCAGGATGGTACGATCAGATCAAGTATCCGCCAGGATACACGATTCCTAAGCTTCACGTATACAAGGGGACAGGCAATCCCCATCAATATATCGCTCAGTTCAGGGCTCTTTGCGGCAATACCGGAGGTGACGACAAAATATTGCTTCGCCAGTTCGTCGGCAGCTTGGCAGAAACGGTCTTTGAGTGGTATTCGGAGCTGCCCAACGACTCCGTCAAAACTTTTACAGAGATGGAATTGCTGTTCACCCAACGTTTCGCGAGCGCTAGCGAACGTACCCCAATCACAGCACTAATTAATGCCAGGGTGAAGCCAGGCAAAACTTGGGTCCAGTACGCAATACGGTGGCGGAATTTATGGTCAAAATGCGAGCGGCGCATCGAATAAGCACCTGCGGTAGGCATGTTCGTGGGTACTCTTGACCCTCAAGTGACTATCATCCAATTTATGATGTTTTTCAAGCCGACCACTTTCCAGGCCTTGATTGACAAGCTGGCCCAAATGGACCAGATGGGCCACAGGCCTTCCTCTTCAAAGCCGGAGCCACGGAATGAAAAAGGGAAAGGGAAAGCGACCTTCGTCGCCAATGCCCAACAGCAGCCCAGTGGCCCAAAACTAACAGATCGCCTAGACGAGAGACGGTGATTCTTTAATGAGAAAATGAGGCGTCTTTATTCGTTTCCCCGGGATAAAACGAGGAGATTGTTCGAGCTGGCGGTGCGCAACAGACTCATCAATTTGCCGAATCCAAAACGCCCATTGCAACCCGGTAAGGCTAATAATCCTAATTATTGCCCCTATCACCAGGCGATAGGCCATCCAATCGAAGATTGCTTCATCTTCAAAGGCTGGATTGAAGATCAATACCAACAGGGCAAATTCGCCTTGTATGAGAATTAGAAAATAAGCCCGCTTCAACCGCACGCTCTTAAAAGGGGGGACACACCGGGGACATCGTGCTCTTTTGTCAAAGAAGCTCCATGGGAGGTCGCTCTTTCGGCCAAAACAAAAAGAATGCCGAAAGATCTCCAAACATGCCCGGCGATCAGATGGAAAGATCAGTTAGAACCCGAGATCATCGAGGGAATGCTGAAGCTACGCCCAACTCCAAAAATTGGTGGTGATAGTCAAAGCGCCCGCACCCAGCTGTCAAAGTCTTCGAAGAAAAAGAAGAAGACCAAAAAGCCCGTGAAGCCTGATGACAAGCGCACAGAACTGCAAAAATATATTGACGCACTGGAAGAATATAATCAGAAGGCACGGACCCCAGTCACACTCCAAGAATTTCTCAGCCACGTCCTTGAGGACGGAGATGATGACAATGAAGAAGACTCGTTGGATGAACCTGAGGATTATATGGCAAATTGCCATGTGATCTCTCACTCGTTAATAAACGGTGAAGAAGCTCCTGACGCAAAGAAATTGGGGGCAAATCCTGAGCCTGAACGTCTAGGACCATCAGACGAAATGATGGACGCATTCCTGAACGAAACTCTTCTGAAAAGCAAAGATGATCGGGAGCGCGAGATGGCCATATTTGCAAAGGCCAAATGCTGGCGACTGGACGAAAGGGTTGAAACACTACCACCAGATCAAAGCACATCCGCCGCCAGCAAAAGCAGGTTCAAGACGAGGAAAAAGTTCGCCAAAGCCATGTCGATGAGAATGAAGCGGCCCTCGTTCAAAGGAAATTATCCTGGCGATATACATCTTGATAAAGAAGACATACATCCTAACTTTTGCTTATACCATCAGAGGATTGCACACCCTACCGAAGAATGCATGGCCTTTAAAAACTGGTGGCAAGGATATGTTGCCTACCGACAACACGTTCAGCAAATGAAGCGCAAGGCTCGTCGGGAACAGAGAAGCACGACTGATGAGCATAAAAGAGCTGTCAGCAACTGTCACATGGTTGATAGCAGGGGATCGCAAGTTCTCACCTTCGGGAGCGATTTTGTAGAAGAAATGACTCTCGGCCCTCTTTTCAAAGAATCCACAACAGGAAAAGAGGAAGAACCGAAGAGCTGCGAGAACACTCAGTTGCGCAATCGCACGCTACCTGAAAAGAATCTCGGACCTGCAAACAAGGGATCCAATATAAAGGATAAGGGGAAAGAAAAGATCCCTGAGGATATTGCTATCGATGATCGAGTCGTCGAAGAGCTGGCAGCCAAGGACCCGCCCAAGAAAAACAAGGTGGATTACAATGTTTTGGCACACCTGAGAAAGATCCCCTCATAGCTAAGCATTCTCGATGCCCTTCTGCTATCCAAGGAGGCGAGAGATTCTCTGATCAGGGCATTACAAGAGCCTGACCAATTTCAAGCTTTCCTAGCCGAAGAAAAGATGAAGGATGAGCTGGAAAAAGTACACACGGCCGATATCACTTTCGGCAATGAAGATCTCCTCCTCGAGACGTGTGAGCATAACCGTCCCCTTTATGTCTCCGGATACTGTCATGATATCAAGATAGGCAAAATCCTGGTTGACAATGGGTCCTCCGTTAACCTCCTCAATGTAAGAGTGTTGAAGGAAATCTGCATGAGCGTTCAACATCTCGCTCAGGATAAGATCACTATCTCCGGGTTTGACTCTCAGTCATCACGGACGCTCGGGTCTGTGATACTGACGCTACGCTTTGGGCTGCTAGTCACTGACATCAAGTTTCACGTCATTGATGCTAAGACCTGCTATAATGCTTTGCTCGGCCGACCTTGGTTACACGAGTACAACATTATCCCTTCTACACAACATCAGTGTATGAAGTACTTCAAAGATGGTCTCGAGTACACTGTGACGGGGGAACTAAACCCATTCTCCGTGAACGAAGTCCGCAAATATGAGGATGCTAAGTACTTCCAACCAGATTTTGAAGACACAGAAAGATGTCGCGAACTGGAGAACAAGAACAAAGCTATCACCACTATTCCGGTTTTCGGGAGTGATACCGAAGAGGAAGAAGAGATAGTCTATTTGGGACTGGCCGAATACAACAAACCGGGACCGCCAACTCCTATTCTGGTCTTTGGTAGTGACTCTGAAGACGAGGTCAACGTAGTATTCTCGGCTCGTCCATCAGTGCAAGCCTTCGTCGGAGATGATCAGAGTTTGCATATCGCCATTGTTCCCCGCCGAAACACGGAGACGCGACCGCGCAGGTCTGTCTTGCCTGAATTTCGGGGCAGATGCTAATTTGTGCTATCCGTCCACCTCTCCGAAGATGCCAAGTTGATTTATGACACCATGTATCGAAGGCTTAATCGGATGCGACCGATGTAGCAGACTTCGTCAGATTCCCCCTCGTTGTGAGGGGTTTTTGATTGTGGGGACGCTTTTTTCTGCAGGCGCAAGCCCCTGCAGTTAATTACGCTACCGCATCGCGGTAACAACTTTCTCCTTCTCCAGATGGTCACTTCGTGTCGTGTGTGTTTTTTTTGTTTTTGGTTGCCCGTGGATTGTATACGGAGACTAATTTATGTTGTCGCCCGTAGGGCGTGGATTAGTCCAAATCCGTATCTTCTTAGATTTGGGTTAGGGGTTGGGTTTAAGGATATGTTAGTCTCATTTGAGACTGAGATCAACTTAAACGTTTGTTAAGGATACGTTAGTCTAATTTTAGACTAAGATCAACTTAACAGTTTGTTAAGGACACGTTAGTCTAATTTTAGACTAAGGTCAATTTAACCATTTGTTAAGGATATGTTAGTCTAATTTTAGACTAAGATCTACTTAACAGGATCATTTAGATCCAATAAAAGAGCATTTGGGCTCTATTGTTTTAGTTTAGGGACTTTGCAGTCAATTACCAGTTTAAGGACATGGTGGTCCATTGTTAAGGACATCATAGTCCATGGGTTTAAAGGACCCCACAGTCCGAGGTTAAGGACATCATAGTCCATGGGCTCAAGGACCCCACAGTCCGAGATTAAGGACATCATAGTCCATGGGCTTAAGGACCCCACCGTCCGAGGTTAAGGACATCATAGTCCATGAGTTTAAGTACCCCACAGTCTATGGAATGATTGATTATCGGGACCCGTCACCTCTTTGAAGACGTTGAAGGATTACAACGATAAATCTCAAAGGAGTGAAGAGATATACCCTTGAACCAAAGTTGATTGGGGAATCTGTAGTCCAATTTAGGACTAAGATCAATTAATTAGATTATGAGCATCTTGGCTCAGTTAAATCTGAATTGAGGACTTATGGCCAATTTGGGCTAAGTCCAATTAAATTTGAAATGTTGGCCCTTTGTTGGACTGTTGAACATTTGTCTGGGTTCAGACCCTCATTATTTAGCAATGCTAAATAAGGGTTTGGGGGCTCTGACAACATTTTGTCTTTGGCTGAGCACTAACCATTCATTATAGCTCTAGATTTTAAGGTTCATTTGAAGAGGGGATTTGCTTCTGGAAAACTTAGCCAATTTGGGCTAAACTTGGCTTTAAAGTAGTGTTAAACACTAGAGGATATTTGGCGATCACGTGCACCCACATGATGTGCTGAAAATAGTGTTAAACACTAAAGACGAAGCGCTTAAAGTAGTGTTAAGCACTAAAATTGAATTGGTCACGTGGGGTCACGTGAGGCATATGAAGATGGGGTCAGACTTCCATTATTTTCTTCCCAGAATATTCAAATAAGTGTTAAACACTGAAGTCTTCACGGCCATCACATGTGGGCACGTGATGGGTACCCATGCACTGATTTATTAAAGTGTTTATTATGGGTCACGTGGGGACACGTGAGGGCGCCCAAAATTGATTCTGCCTTTTGGGTTTGTTCCCTTCTGTGTTGAGGGTCACGTGTGAGCACGTGAGGCATTGCCTCCAGACAATTCCTTCTTATTTTTAGGAATCTGTTTAAGGGTCACGTGGGAGCACGTGACCTAGTCTTGTTCGTTCTTTTTTACTCATTGAGGATGAGGGTCACGTGTTACCACGTGACCAAGTTGGGTAATGATCTCTTTACGTGCATGGAGATTTTTAAATCCCTTTTTCTTTTAAGAATTAAATTCTGTTATAGCGTTAAACCCTAATTTCATTTTAGAGGAATTAAATTCCCATGTGTTTTGAAAGAATTAAATTCTTATGTAGGGTTAAACCCTAGTTTAATTTGGAGGAATTAAATTCCTATGAATCTGGAAGAATTAAATTCTCATATAGGGTTAAACCCTAGTTTCATTTGGAGGAATTAAATTCTTATGAATTTGGGGGAATTAAATTCCTTAAACTCAATTCTCCCTCTAAGTTTTGGATCTGCATGGTAGAATCTCCCTGATGAGAAATAAATTCTCAACTTGTGGGAAGATCTGCTTCTGCAGATCTTCAACCAAAAGAAAAACTAAGTTCTTATTCAGAAGAGTTAAACTCTTAAATTGAGAATTAAATTCTCTTTGTTTTATGGAACATAGATCTCTTTCCTTTTTCTCACCTAGGGTTTCTTTTCTCTGAAGAGATCTTTTTTTCTCTCTCTTGAGAATTAAATTCTCCTCTCTTTTTTCTCTCTGTTGTTGTTATCTCCCAAAAAAAGTAGATCCTCCTCTCTTATCTTCTTAGCTCCTATTTATAGGAGAAAGAAAATAATCAATTTGTTTTGTCAATCTTTCATTGAAAGATTTTAGTTGTTTTTTTTGTAACCAACATGATCTTTTAGATCATCCAGTGAATTTTATTCACCATTTGATTTTTAATCCAAAAGATATTTTATCTGTTATTCCTGGTAAATTTCAGGGAAATCTTTCCTTGTAAAAATCTTTCCATAAATTGGTGATTTTTAATCACCATTGGATTTTTAATCCAATGGTGCTCCACTTTACAGAGCACAATTTTTTTGTTTGGAAAGATTTAAAAAAATATTTTTTCAGTTAGGGTTCTCGATTCCCTCTTAATTAGAATTTAATTCTATTAGTTCAGAAGGCTTAAGAGCCTGTCACGTGTTGGCACGTGACCTTCTGATTGACCTTTTAATTAGAATTTAATTCTATTATTTCAGAGATCTTAGGATCCCGTCACGTGTTGACACGTGACCCCCCTGATTAAACATTTTAACCAGAATTTAATTCTGTTGTTTTAAAGAACTCAGGAATTATCACGTGTCAGCACGTGACCCTTGGTCACGTGTGAGCACATGATGCCCCATTGGGGTTTTTCCTTGTTGTTTTTAATTCTTTTCAGTGGGTTTAAAGGCCCATCACGTGTTGGCATGTGACCTCACTGATTAATTATTTCCTATTTTTTATTTTATTCAGTGCCTACAGGCTTTGCCTGTAAATGGTCACGTGTCTGCACGTGATGTCCAGTCACGTGTGGGCATGTGATGCCCGGTCACGTGTGGGCACGTGATGCCTCATAGCTTTTGATCCCGGATGAATTATGAGGCCCATAATATATCAAATCGAAGGTTTTTTCGAGACACTTTTGATACCATTAGAATTTAGCTGTTTCTCTTTCAGGAGTTTGTCAAAATATAGCCTGGAAAATACTGGTTCGAATTTTTTTCCTTAGATTACACGTGCATAGCATATTTGCTCATAAGTTTTGATCTCGGATGAATTATGAGGTCCATAATATATTGAATCGAAGGCTTTTTCAAGGCGCTTTCGATGCCATCAGAATTTAGCTATTTCATATTCGGAAGTTTATCAAAATACAGTCCGGAAAATACTGGTTCACATTTTTTTAAACGTATCGCTGCCATTTGATACCTTGGGCTCTTTTGCGCAGAAATTTTTTTTTGGCGGGAACAAATTCCCCCCACTACTTTGCCCACGTAAGTATATACGTGGGTGAAGTAGTGCAGAGTAAATCATAGAGTATGACCAATTTCGGGTTGGTATATAATTTTCAGAATCATGATATGTGAAGATAACGAGCGGACACAAGCGTCGTCATTTATCATTGACTCAAATCTTGACTCTTAAGGGATTTAGTTCCGAACTCTCAGCTCCATGAGCCGCACCCTTCTATTTCTTTATATTTTACTCTGGCGTGAAGTAGTTTATATGCTCATGAGTAACTTCTCTATTTTAGTGGCATATAGTTTTGGCAAGTGTGGCCCATAGATGGTAGATAACAGTTCATCTTGAACTCTTTATAAGGTAGCGATGGCTTAGCAAACAGGGTTAGGATCTGTTGCCTAAGAATTTTCAACTTTATGAGCCGTGAAGGTCTTATAAAGACTTTTCTCCCTACGAGTCGTGAGGATCTCGTAGGTGTCTTTTCTCCTTAGGAGTCGTGAGGACTCCTAAGTGCGTTTTCTCTTGAGAATCGTAAGGATCCCACAAGAGAATTTTCTTTATGCGCAGAAACATTAATTTCCCCGCAAGTTGAGACGAATCGAGAGATTCTCGCAAAGACACTGATTTCCTTGCGGGTCGAAACAAATCGAGAGGTTCTCGCCAAGGACGCTGATTTCCCAGAATCGAGATAGGAAGCGATGGCTTAGAAAACAGGTTCAAATCTGCTGCCTAAGACTTTTCAACTTTATGAGCCGTGAGGGTCTCATAAAGATTTTTTCTCCCTACGAGTCGAGAGGATCTCGTAGGTGTATTTTCTCCTTAGGAATCGTGAGAATTCCTAAGTGTGTTTTCTCTTGAGAATCGTAAGGATCTCACAAGAGAATTTTCTTCCTTACAAGTCGAGAGGACTCGTAAGTGATTGATGAGTTGACCTACTCCTGAGTCAAAGCATTTCTTCAACAGGGAGGTCGAGGGTTGACTTTGGGTTGTTTGTGCACCGCCGAATCATGGAACTGGGAACGTTGTCGTGGCTCCGCTTTACTGACGTCGTATATTCCTGCAGAGACACTGATTTCTCTGCGGGTCGGCGCGAATCGAGATGTTCTCGTCAAGGACGCTGATTTTCCTGAATCGAGGTTTTTCCATGGACACTGTTCATATCATAATTTTGCATTATTATATTCCCCATTCTTATTCATTCTGCAAATAAATAGGTGCTTTTGATCCATGTCTGCTACATAGTTGCGGGTTATAGGTTCTCGGAACAAAACAGTGAAAATGATGAAAAGACGATACAAAAGTGAGACTACGACCAACAAATAGAAGAATCTTGATCATGCCTACAGTTTGAGGGACAAATGAAGATCAATGAACAATTTTACAAAGTACAAAAGCAGCGCAAGATTCAAGACTTCAACCCGAAGAAAACGGTAAAAGTCCACAACATTCCGCACTGTGGAAATCTGGAAGAAACTAGAAGACAATCTGAAAAACCAAGTGAAGAAACCAAAAGCTAAATGCAACAGGAAGCAGCCCAGAAGAATCCAGCCAACAACCCCACCATATGGCCGCGGATCCGCGGCCAAACATGGCTTTTGGCCGCGGTTCCGCGGCCATGATAAGCCCGTGTCGGTGCAATCTTGTCGGTGATGGTGGTGCGTTGACTAGGCTTCTCAGGGTAGTTTTGTAAATGTAGATAGGGATCAGATGTAAACCCTAGGCTTTCTATAATCTATAAATAGGAACCCTACAGCTCTTTTTGGAGCATTCCTCTTCTTATGCCTCTTTTTAATTCCTAATTTCAGAATTTTTGTTCGCTATAAATGTTTGAAGAGTGCATCAAATAAAAAGTAAGTTTTTCTTTTCTATGTCTTAGTTTAATTTCTTTTTTGCCCTAGTATAAATTTTATTTATCTGCCCTAGTTATAAATTTTATTTACCTGCCGTAGATTAGATAATTAGGTTATTAAAAACAATCATAAAAATGAAATCTTTATCAATTCCCTAATGAGTGAGTAGTTCCTCACTTGTTAGGGTTAGGAATGGGAAAGGTTTGAGAGATGAAAATCTCTCACCCCTTTCTTACCCGTCAAACATTTTAATAGGTCTCTATGCATACATACACACATCGCTCACTACGGCATCCTATCCTACGAGGTAGCGGTGGTACCGTAGTTAAAGACCGGTTGTGTATGTTTTCCATGGAGATTAGGGTAAGAGTTAAGAAAGGACGGACAAAGACCTAGAGGAAGAAACCTAGTTTCTTCCCGATGATACTAATCCACTTTGTTAATTATTACCTTAACACCTAAATAGATTTTAATTAAGGCATAGAAAGTGGTGAGAAATATTGAATTTCCAAACTTAACCTAAACCTAACCCTAGTAAGCTTTTAATCCTAATCAAACTCATTTCAGTTTAGTGATAATCAATCTTACCACAATTGGAATTAACTCGTTAGAACAATTAGAAAATACACAAAATCCCTGTGGACCGATCCGTACTCAACCGGCTAGCTACCAAGCGACGCTGTTCTTGATTGCGGTTAACTATTCTTTGATTTATCTTTTAAGCGCAAGTACGCATAAAACATTCTTCCAATCAAATGGCGCTGTTGCCGGAGATGGCGTAGTTATTTTCTTTTTGTAATTTCGGGTTGATTAAAAATTGAAAAATCATAAAAACTGAAAAATTTTAAAAATAAATTTTTTTTATCATCTTGTTATTTTTTGAAGGGTGTTTTGTTTGAATTGTGCAGGATCGACGAACAGATTCAGATCTGGAAAAATCCAGTGAGCAAAACAGCAAACCGCGGATCTGAACAAACATAGGATAACCACAACAGAGCAACAGAAGAAGTTGGAGGCTTGAGTCAACGAGTCAACCGCGGAACCGCCGCGCTTGGACCCGTTTGACCGCGGAACCGCCGCTGATTGGTGACGTCAGCATACTGAATCTCCTCTGTAAGCTTTCTTTTCTTCTTCTGAACCCCCTGATCTCCTCTGAAAATTTTTTCCTGCAGGGTTCTTTGCGCAAAAACTTCTCTCCCTTCTCCAATAACTTGATCTTGTGCAGAATTCTTTGCGCCGCAATAAAATAAAAAAAATCTGGCAAGTGTTTGTATGTTTACTGCTTTGCATCTTTAAAACTGACTTTAAAGGGCTTTAACACCAATCCAGATTGGGTGGGGATTTCATTACCCTTTCTCGGACCCCAAAAATCACAAAAAGCATATTGCATTAACCATCGAGTTAATTAAAAAAGATTAGACTCAGCCTATAAGGACTGTCGTGCTCTATAGGACAAAGGAATAGTTGTAGGTATCGATCGTTTATCTAAACCAGACTTTGTGGTGCCTAGGCTAGACAAGTGGGAAAAGGTAACTTTAAAAGGCCCGTCTCACGGTGATTCGTGAGCGGATCCCTCCTTTCTCTACTTGTGCTTATCTGGCCACAATTGGTGGTGAAGAGGCGATTTGAGGTCCTCACAACTTGCCCTTTGGAACAGTTAGGAGCAGTCTAGTTGACCTAGATGACCCTAGATCCAGGCTTGATTGTGCATATTGTGATTGATTGAACGTGTGTCTAAGCTTCTAATTAAAAATCTTTTTGCAAAAAGCTTCCTTATAAAAAAAACCACAAAATAGAAAATTTTACAAAAACTTGCCACTTGTCGCTAGGAAATCCATTGCACCCACTTCCTTCCATTGACGTTTTCTTACCCCCTCCCCACCTTCTGTTTTCACCTTTTGACTACACTACACCTCTTTAGTGTATGTCCGGTTAGACTAGGGACACTAGTGCCCGTTTAGTCCATGTCTCGTTAGTGCCGACTGACGACGCTTTCGACTCCGAAGTTGAAATTCTCTCCACTTCTTTACCTTCACCTTCATATTCTTCGTCTTCTAAGGAGATGTCGGGATTCAATCCTTACAACCTCTTACCCGCGGGACTGATTCCACCTCCACTAGGTGCGAATAACCCACAACACCCACCTGTTGAAGCGCCCCAACGAATCGCGCTCCAGGATCTTTTCTACCCTATCCGCACCGCTTTACCAACTTGTCTTTCACTTCCACCGGCTAATGGGGATAACTTTGAGATTAAACTCCACTTCATCAATATGTTGCCTAAATTTCACAGACTGGAATCTGAAGATGCCTACATCTTCATTAACAAATTCCAGAATGTTTGCGCAATAATGAAGACCACACAACTTTCTGATGATGCTATAAGGCTACGTGTCATTCCATTCACCTTATGTGACCTAGCCGAAAAATGGTTATATAGCACAGCATCACACTTGATTAAAAATTGGGAAGAGTTTGTTAAACCTTTTCTAAAAAAGTTTTACCCACACCACAAGACCGCGAGAATTCGCAACGAAATTATTCAATTTTCCCAGCTTCCTTCCGAACCTTTTTGGAAGTGTTTTGAAAGATTTAAAGACCTCCTTGTTCAGTGCCCTCACCACGATATCGAGAATTGGCAACTTTGCCAAAGTTTATATGAAGGACTAAACCCAGCAACTAAGCAGTTGTTGGAAACCATTTGTCAAGGCCGCTTTCTTACAAAATCAAGCGAGGAAGCTTGGCAGTTTCTCGACGATCTTGCTGAATAAACACTTCAGTGGGAAAGCACTAAGACCACCTCATCTACTTCATCAGGTCAGTCTAGGGCAGGCATACATCAACTTGATATATCGATTGCAATGAAAGCCGAAATGGCTGCACTTACGAAAAAGCTAGAAGCAATTGAGAGCAAATTCTCATCGCCTTCTCCTGTCCCTGCTTTACCCCCACGCACTGTTTGCGCTTGTTGTTCGGATCCATCCCATCTTACCGAAGAGTGTCCTTACAATCCACCTGTTCAAGGACAAGATCAAGTCAATACTGCCTTTCAGCAAAGACAAAGAAATGATCCATACTCTTCGACTTATAATCCTGGTTGGAGGAGCCACCCAAATTTTTCTTGGAATCAAAATCAACAATTCCAAGGCAATAATAACTTTCAAAGGCCTTCTCCTCCACAACAACAAGCACCTCAACAAACTCAATATCAGCAACCTTTCCAACCCCAACCTTACCCAAACCAAATGAACAATTTTGTGCCCAATAACTCTTATCCTCAAAACAATTTTGTTCAGCCGAATAATGATAAGGTTTCTTCGCTGGAACGAAGTTTGGATGCGTTTTTAAAACAATCTACACAATCTGCAGTAAGGTTGGAGACTTCCATTCAGTCTTTGGTGCAAAACAGTGCTTCACATGATCAAAGTATCAAATCAATTGAGGCCCAAATTGCACAACTAAATGCTGCGTTAAGCGAGCGAGAAAAGCGAAAGCTTCCTTCTCAACCATTGCCAAATCCCGGTCACACACACAACACACATGTTGCTTATGAACAACAAAATCATAATGCAAATGCTGTGACCATGTTGAGATCTGAAAGTGTGTTGTACAATAATGTGGATAATAGTGATGACACCCCTGCCGGTGCTTCTTCTTCACCTTCATCTTCTTCTTCTTCTTCATCTTCTTCAGAGCCTATTCTTCATTCTTCGCAAGGCTCTACTTCTTCTAATTCGAACGGACCCACATCTCACTCCACGAACACACCAACACTGGGATCCATTCCAACTCCGCAATCTACTCCACAAATATTGGACTCAACAAATTTTCAAAATATTCCATTTCCAAACAGGTTGAGATCCAATAAACCAGCTCCCCAAACGGAGAAAATTGTGGAGTTATTCAAACAGGTTAGCATTAACATACCTCTCTTGGATGCAATCCAACAAGTCCCTTCTTACGCTAAAATCTTGAAGAACTTATGCACCACGAAGAGAAAGTCTCAGGTACCCAAGAAAGTTCTCGTAGCTAGTGCCGCGAGCAATGCTATCACCCAACCTCAACCTTTGCCCCAAAAACGAAAGGACCTTGGCTGTCCTACAATTTCAATAACAATTGGGGATAAGAAAATCAATCGAGCATTTTTAGATCTTGGTTCCAGTGTTAACCTGCTTCCCTATTCCGTTTATGAGCAATTAGGTGTTAGAGAGTTGAAACCCACTCATTGTACTCTCCAAATGGCTGATCGATTCATCACCCATCATAGGGGTGAGTTAGGGGATGTGTTGATAAAAGTAGGGGATTTCATATTCCCCGTTGATTTCATTGTTATAGACACACAGCCTGTGGCTAACCTACGGAACCAAATTCCGGTGATTCTCGGTCGACCATTTTTGGCTACTTTCAATGCTGTAATCAACTATCGCAACGGCTCTATGACTCTATCCTTCGGGAAGATGTCAAGTGAGTTCAACATTTACAAGATAGGAAGTCTGCCCTCCGAGCCTAAATCTAGTATACTTAATGTTTGCTCGATCCACAAAATCACGCAGGAGGACCGTGAGCTTGAAAAATTTCTGTTCGATTACAGCAGTTTTGACGCCACTAGTGCGTTCCTCCTTGAATCTGACACAGTTTGCACAACCGATAATGATTACGAGTGTTTCACTTTTTCGGACGATTTTGAAGACTCACTACCCGAGCTTGAGTCCTTTGAATTTTCGGATGAGTTAGTTGAACCATCCGACTCGGTTGCTTACAGTCATTTCGAACCATTGATGGAATCCTTCGAGTTCGAGACAGTTTCACCAATTTTACCACCTCCAAAACTCGAACTCAAGCTGTTGCCGTTTCACACTAAATGTGCTTACTTAAGTGAGAATGAGACCCTTCCTGTTATCATCTCTGCATCTCTAGCTCTCGAGCAAGAGAAAGCCCTTTTTATGGTCTTACAAAACAATCGGCAAGCTTTTGGCTGGACTATGGCGGACATCAAGGGGATTGGTCCCCTAATAGTTGAACATCATATACATATGATGGGTGATACCAAGCCAGTAAAGGATCCACAGAAACTCCTCGAGGATTTTGTGGTTAATCAGCCTCCACCTATAGAAGTTGAACCACCACCTTTTCTTCTAATAAAATACGAGAATGTCAATATTCCACTCATTTTTGATCATTCACAGTCTTGTTTTTAATTATCATCACCTCTTATATCCTCACATTCACGTTCACGCAAACCCTTTCCATTCCACCACGGATCTCTTCCCTACTTATTCTTGGCTCTCTATAACATGTTCCTCCACCAACCTATACGTTATACTGATAAAATCTTCAAATGGTTGGTGCTGATTTTTGGTCTTTGCAAAGCTTGGTATCGACCAATAACTTTGAACCCCTCATTAAAAGCTTAGCATTGTTTAACTCAGGTTTAGGAGGGGGGGTTTATAATTTGGCTTTCAAAAATAACATAAAAAAAGAAAAAAAATTGAAAAAAAAATTTTCTTTGGGTATTTTTGTAAATTTCCAGATTTAGAATATAAAATAAATTTTTTATTTGCAAATAAATCTCTCTTTTTTGGGGGGTTTATTTGCAGATATCCATCACTCTCCCCCTATATAAAGAACCCGACCCTCTCTGTTCACAAACCCTAAACAAAAAGAATCTTTCAGAAACCCTAGCCGGGATCTCGTCTCCGCGACGCGCAACCGCCGCCCAGAGCCACATCCAACCGCGCTTCCGCCGCGCATCAGTGCCTTCACCCCTTGATTTTTTTTCAGGGGAGGTTCGATTCTGTCACGCTCCGCTTTCCAAAATACGGAAAACGAGGAATGACTAGGCCAGCCATGCTCCTATGGTTAAGGAATAATCCCGCCGTAGTCACACTTCGGCTTCTTGCAATACATGGTAATCAGTAAACAAAGCACAGAAGTAAAGGAAATACATCACTAAATTATTACATCAAATTTCATTGTTCACAATTTACAAATAAATAAGAAAAGAACTACTAATCAAGTTCGAATACAAGGTCTCTTATAGGAATAGCAGTAAAAGATGAAAGAGGTACTCCTGACTAAATCTCCGCAAGCTCGAAGGGTAAGTCCGGCTCCTGCGTTGCTTCTTCCTCGAGGTCTGAGCATGCATACTCAGGTCGTCAGAGCGACGTAATAGCAATATTATAGTAGTGACATAAAACCGACAAATAAGGTAATAACAGTGGAAGTAAAATACAGGTAATCACTATGTCACTAAATGATGCAAAGTATGATCTGTGTCCCTATCAGTCTCTAAGTCATGTTTGAAATCGAATTGTGGAAAGGAGGATCATGTTTAACGAGGGTCTCGTACATACCCGAGACTGCGGCCCACACGCCCTGGACATAACCCTGTCAGTCGGATCGCTAGATCCTACCTAATATATATAAGAGTCGCTGTTCGAATGATCATTCTCTAAATCACTGTCCTCGCTAAATACGATGCTCTTTCCACTTCGATTTCCCCTTTTTCCCCAGGTTTACACTATTGATGAGTATGGTCTAGTCGTGTACAAGTATGCACCAATAACACGGTTTTGTCACTGTTCACTGTATTATTCACTGTCACGAATCATTCAATTTTTCATTGGCGTACTTGAGACTCCTAAACTAATACCATTCATGCACGATAATGCATTGTACACTGTATAATAACGCGCACTATCACTATGGGTAAGGCAATCGGGTAAGATATGTACATTTATGCAGTTAACGAGTCATGTGTAATATGAACTATTATGCACCTCATGAGTTTATAAAAATTGCAATAAATCATATGTTCAGAATTCAGTGAAACGATACAAATATGGTAACAAGTATACTCTGTCGGCAGTTCAGAAAAATTTGTTTCAGTGAAATCGGATTTCAGGTTTGCAAGTTACAGCCGTTTCATTTTAAGTGTTCGCTGCAGGAAATTCAGTTTCTGAACTGAACGCCCATTTCGCAACACAGTTTTCACCCTGTTGGGATCAGAATTTAGCGATGCTACAGTTGAATAAAATTTAGGTTTTTTAATAGGGTTTCCAACTCACTAGACGGATTCATAATCGCATCTCTACGTCAGGAATTATGCACTGTACAATCATAGGGTATCAGTTCTGTTTCAGTTTGGGACTGCTATATGTCCTGTTCGTTTAAATAGTAAACGATGGTAAAAAGGGGTGAAATCACATGTGTTATTTAGCTAACAGTTTCATCTTCAATAAGGTATAGGGTTCTAAAATATACAAGTTCAGGCAGGAAAGGGGTAAGCATTACGAGATAGAAATCAACAGCCAGAGCTGCTCTGGACTGCAGTCCAGAGCCGCTCTCCGAACTAGTTTCTGTCACATTTTTAGTACAGAAACAATTTGAAACTTGTATGGGGTTCTAGGTCGTCGATTCGGATTCGATTCGAGCCCTCGAACGCATCGTTTCAATGTGTACACAATTAATTATGATTTTTACAAGTTTCTAACACGCGAAATTTTCAGTTTTAACGGGTGTAATTGGTGGTGATCGTTCAAGTCAGCAACGATCATAATTTTAAGTCAAATGTTAAAATGATGTTCATTACCACACGGGCCAGCATATATAATCAAGTTTCATCAGTTTAATGGAAGGATTTCATTCGGGTTTTGCATCAAGCACTTGTGTCATATAAAGTTTCACGAATTATAAACACGGAATTAATACGATTTTGATTTGTAACAGGATAATCTAGCATGTAGCAAGTAGGGTACTTACCTGGAGACGCTTTGGCAACGCACGGAAGTGGCAACGGCACGAATGCACAACGAACGGTACGGTTTGGGTTCACGGCCTCGGCTCGCGTTTGGGTTCGTCGTCGGAGTTGCCCGGGGATGGCTCGCGATCACTGGAGGCGGAGTGGGGTTCTGTGGATCTCCGGTGAGTGTGCTGGGGACGGCGATGGTCAGCGGTGGTCGCTCCGGCGATGGCCACAGTGGGGATTCGAGGCTCGTGGCTTGGTGGCCGAAGAGTTTGGTGTGGGTTTTGGAGGAGGTGATAGTGATGCAGAGGATGCAGAGGTCGACGGGGCAGTGGGGAGCTCGTCGGCGAGGAGCTTAAACCGTGGTGCAGGTGGTGGCCGAGGTGGTTGTTAGGTCCACGTTACCTCTCCCAGTACTTTCGGGGTTGCGGAAACGGTAAAACAAAAACTTTTCTAGACTTGGTAACATGGACCGTAAAAGCCGGATCTTTGCTAAACAACACACTAGCATCTTAACTAGAGATTTATCTACTCGGTTAGGGGTTATACCTCAACTTGAACTCTTTCTCTTCTTATTGTTCTTCTCCTTGCTTGCTCCGAGGGTTGATCCGGACTTTAGTCACCTCCGCGGCCTCCTTGAGTCGAAGACGATCCACCCGAGAGATGTACACTGAGCTCCACTTCGAGCCGAGGTAACTAGGGCAACAAGATAGCTAGTCTTGGTACCCTAGGTTATGTAGAAGAGAAAGATGATGATGTTTGTCTATGTGGATTCTTTTTCTCTCAACACATGAGATCAAAAGAATTTGTCAAGAGGAGGAAGATGAAGGAGCTAGCAACCATGGAACATTTCTTTTCTTTTCATGAGAAAGAGCAAGAGAGAGAGTGAGAAAAGAATTATGAGCTCAAGAAAATGAACCATGGTTCAATAATGCACTAAACCATCATTACCAATCCTATCAAGATAAAGTTGATGGCTAAATTGAAATGACCATTATCATAAGCAAAAAGAAAATGAAAATGAAAAGAAGAGTGTAGACCTCTCTTGAAGGTCAATGGTCAACACGGTCAACCGGTCAACAAAGTCAGGAGAGGTCATGGTGGTCAAATGGTCAATGCAATTAGCCATCATAAAATAATCACTAAAAGGATTAGTAAATGATGTCCGCGGCTCATAATGGTTTCGAACAAACGAATTGCCAAAACCCTAATGAGGCACCTCCTCCTTCATCGCTCCGGAAAACTGTGCATACACACCTGCATCCACATTCCGTAGAATGCGGATGCGCAGAAGACAAAACAAATCCATCCGTGTAATACTAGGATCTGGCTTAAACCAAAGCCCACTAGTATTGCCTGCCCGAACACCACACGCACACAAGTGTACGTAAGTGATCGCAGCCCTGTCGTAAAACCATACGGCCTCTACACGTTTCGCTCAGTGCAGGGAAACTCTCTGTGTGGGACTCTAAAGACTCGACACTACGCTGGCAGTGGGTTTAACCACAGACCGCAAGCGGCACTAGCTGTACGTAACGGTCCCCAGGTAGATGTCGATAAGAAGGCCGATGAGGTAAACCCATCCGAACTCCTACTGAGCCTGTATGTGACAATCTCCGTACAGTCCGGTCTGTTCGTCTGATACATCGCATGGCGGGCCTAGGGGGTGGCGAACGTCAGTCCCCTAATAGCGGTACAAGTCGTGTCGGAGTGTAGCCCAGAACACCCTGAGACATCACTGGAAACCTACCAGTATATCTCGCTAGCCCTGGCCAGGGACTACATGTGTAATGGCTCTCCTAGATACAGCGCGATGTCAACCCCCAATACCGGGAGAGACGAATCCTGTCTAACCGCCACTGCCTCCAAGTGCTTCGGGACTGCACCCAACTACTACCTGTTTGCACGACTCAGTAGAGCCGTGGTAGGGTAGTAATCAAAGAACAGTGGGAACACACTCGAGGTGAAGTGACAGTATCAAGTCAGAGGACTAAGCTGTACTCATGTCACCTGGGAACTCATAACCGACGATAGGTATAATACCAACCATCAGTTCCCGACAAGTCCTGTCCGGTGTACTCGTAACCTAACGAGCACCCGCATACTGTCTCAAGTACGACGTACTGACGGTTGTGGGACAGACCGTCTCCCATGCTGGGATGAGAAGCGCATACGCTAGTCTACTCCGGAGTATCGATGCCCTGTCTCGATAATCCCACGACTAGGGACGTGTATAAGGATGTGCTTATGGATTACCCAGCCCCCATGAACGCCGGTAATCAAGCAAAGATCCTAAGGGCTCCACTAATGCGTATAGGTGATATAATAAAAGAAACACATGTACACATTAAAGCAGAGACAAACCAAGTAGCATACTACTATTTCGAGCAAGATTGTCTATACAACTGTGAATATCCCAAGCTTCCATCAAGTAATATACATACTAGTATGATACAGTAATGGCCTCTAGGGCATATACACTAACAATCTCCCACTTGCACTAAGGCCATGTACTGGCGTATCGAAGAACTATCATCTCGATCAGCCGCTCGAACTGAGTCTGGGGCAAGGCCTTCGTGAATGGGTCCGCCGTGTTGTCCTTTGTGTCCACTTTCCGCACCTCGATCTCCTGGCGATCAATGATCTCCCTGATCAGGTGATACCGCCTTAAGATATGCCTGGATTTCTGATGGGACCTTGGTTCCTTCGCTAAAGCTATAGCCCCATTGTTATCGCAATACAAAGGTATTGGGTCAACAATGGACGGAACCACTTGAAGTTCACTAATGAACTTCTTCATCCAGACCGCTTCTTTTGCGGCATCGCTTGCAGCAATGTATTCAGCCTCCGTCGTCGAGTCCGCGACGGTATCCTGTTTGAAACTCCTCCAACATACCGCCCCTCCGTTGAGGGTAAACACAAAACCCGAGACAGACTTGTTGTCATCTTTGTCACTCTGGAAGCTTGAATCGGTGAAGGACTTGACCCTGAGGTCTCCATTACCGTAAACCAGGAACATCTCCTTAGTCCTTCTCAGGTACTTGAGAATGTTCTTCACTGCTGTCCAGTGGTCCTCACCTGGGTCTGACTGATACCGGCTCACCACGCTCAGCGCGTAAGCTACATCTGGTCTTATACATAGCATCACATACATTATAGATCCTACCGCCGAAGCGTAGGGTATAGTGCTCATGCGAACCCTCTCCTCGTCAGTCTTAGGAGACATCTTCTTAGAGAGGGTAATTCCGTGCAATGCGGGTATGTTACCGCGCTTGGAATCCTCCATACTAAATCTCTTTAGTACGGTCTCTATGTACCTGGACTGCGAAAGTCCCAATAGTCTCTTGGATCTATCTCTGTAGATCTTGATCCCCAGAATGTACGAGGTATCACCCAGGTCCTTCATGGAGAACCGTTGTGACAAAAATAGCTTGACCGATTGTAGCATAGGAATGTCATTTCCTATCAAAAAAATGTCGTCCACGTACAAGACTAGGAACACGACAGTTTGTCCTACAATCTTCTTATAGACACAAGGTTCATCTTCGTTCTTGATGAAATCAAATTCCTTGATTGCCTCATCAAAACAGATGTTCCAGCTCCGCGATGCCTGCTTTAATCCATAAATGGATTTAAGCAACTTGCACACCTTCCCGCTGCTCCCACTGTCTACGAAACCTTTTGGCTGATCCATGTAAACGCACTCTTCCAAACAGCCGTTTAGAAAAGTCGTTTTAACGTCCATCTGCCAGATTTCATAGTCATGGAGGCAGCAATGGCAAGTAGGATCCGAATGGATTTCAGCATAGCCACTGGAGAAAAGGTTTCGTCATAGTCCAAACCAGGTCTTTGACGAAAACCTTTCGCAACGAGTCTAGCCTTATAGGTTTCCACCTGCCCATCCACACCAAGTTTCCTTTTGTAGATCCATTTGCATCCAACGGGTTTTACCCCAGGTGGAGCAATATTCAAGGTCCACACTTTATTGGTGTACATGAACTCCATTTCGGATTGCATTGCTTCCTGCCACTTATCAGAGTCCCTACTGATAATGGCCTGCCTAAAACTGGTAGGGTCATCTTCTTCCAAGATGCAATCCTCTCGATCCACGTCTATGAGAAAACCGTAGTATCTCTCGGGCGGATGAGAAATCCTACCAGATCTGCGGAGTGGCTGAGGTTCGTTGGGTGTAACTGAATCTAGCGGTTCCTCCAAGTCAATAGTTAAAGTTCGTGTTTCTGGAATTTCATCCAGTTCTACCGTGCTGCCACTAATATTTTTAACAAGAAATTCTTTTTCCAAAAATGTGGCATTCCTGGAAACAATTATCTTCTGTTCCTCTGCATGGTAGAATAGATACCCACTTGAATCTTTTGGGTATCCCACAAACTTACATAAAACTGCCCGTGTCTCAAGTTTGTCTGGGTTCTGCTTTTTGACATAAGCTGGGCAACCCCAAATCTTAATACGTTTAAGATACAAACTCTTACCACTCCATATTTCATACGGAGTCTTAGGCACGGATTTGGATGGAACTTGATTCAATAGATGTGCTGCAGTTTGAAGTGCATATCCCCAGAATGAAAGAGGTAACTCAGCACTACTCATCATGGAGCGAACCATATCCAATAGGGTACGATTCCTCCGCTCTGAAACACCGTTGTGCTGTGGTGTATAAGGAGGAGTAAGCTGAGAGAGAATACCATTCTCTTTTAAGTAATCTAGGAATTCCGTGCTTAAGTACTCTCCTCCTCTATCAGACCGGAGGATCTTGATACTTTTGCCTGTCTGGTTCTCTACTTCCTTTCTGAATTCCTTGAATTTCTCAAAAGCTTTAGATTTATGTTTCATAAGATACACATATCCGAATCTAGAGAGATCGTCAGTGAATGTGATGAAGTAGGAGAACCCATCCCTTGCATGTGTAGACATCGGACCACATACATCACTGTGTATGAGTCCCAAGAGCTCTGTTGCTCTTTCTCCGTGTCCGGTGAACGGAGATTTGGTCATCTTCCTTTTGAGACAAGACTGACAAGTTTCATAAGATGAAAACTCGAACGCATCCAAGAGTCCATCTTTATGCAACTTACTCAGTCTTTTCTCTCCGATATGACCAAGTCTACAATGCCACAAGTAGGATTCATTCGTATCTGAATTCTTCCTCTTGTGTGTGTTTTGTACATTGAGAACTGTATTCTGATTTAGAACGTAGATACCATTACACAGTGTACCTTCTGAAACCAGTACCTTATGAAGGTAAATGTTCATGATATTTCTATCAAGAACAAAGTTATATCCATCTTTATCGAGTAAAGAAACTGATATGATGTTGCAAACCATGGAAGGTACATAGTAGCAATCGTTCAAAATCATAGTCCTGCCATTTGGCAATACTAGGTGATATTCACCGACGGCTGCCGTAGTAACTTGTGCTCCGTTCGCTACTCTGAGCGACATATTACCCGGTGCAACTTTCCTACTTTTTCTCAGTCCCTGCAATAAATTACAGATATGAGATCCTGATCCGGTATCAAGTACCCAGGAGATAGGGCTGACCGTAAAACAGTTCTCAATTACAAGAACACCTGAAGTAGATGCAAAACCATGCTTCTTCTTCAACTGGGTATCCTGGGAATCCATACAATCCCCTTTCCCTTGCTCATACTTATGACTGTTGTCATAAGTTAGAGCCGAACCAACGTTCCCCAGCCCCGAATAAGAATTCGGATCGGTCAAGCGATACATTTTATTATCTTGATTAGGGCGTGAAATGGTTGCTACCTGGAAAGAGAGAAAAGAAACACTTAGCGTGCGCTCTTGCAAGTTTAGATTGGTTTTTAATTTATCTAAACAGGATGGCTCCCACTGTCTCTCGAATCCCTCCTCAAACCATAAAGGAAGAATTAGTCGGGATAAAACTCACCGTACAATACTTGCTTAACCGTTCAGCCAAGCCAGTGTCGGTACTTCGAGGGAGGTTTTCCAACGCTTTCGCGAAGTTCCTTAATTAAGTAACCTCTTTTCCCTGTGGGCGTAGTCCCGCTAACACCTTTCTAGACACCTACTTGGTTTATAGCATTAATCGTTAAGCGAGAAAGTTCCCGAAGAGTAGCATATACTCACAGTAGGATCGGGATCCAAATATTATCGCGTGACAAAACTAAAGGAATCCTACCAGAATCATCACACTCCAAATGGTATGCAACACTAGCAAGTTTCAGTACTTTTGAAACTCCCGATGGGTTTTTGCCCCTAGGACCCAAGTGACCTTGACACAGTCAACAAATCAAAGGGTCCTACTCAAGTTCAACCCGTCATTATCTTGATTGCATTGAAACCACCCGCATAACCCTTGACACAGTCAACAAGGTTATACGACTGTCCTAACCAATCACATTCTATCCAGCAGATAAGCAATACTCAGCTACCATTCACTGCGCCTTGACACAGTCAATAAAGGCAGCACGAATACTAAGTATAACTTATAAGAAATGACGGAGGGCTGCGGCTGGGTTTTGGCGAAAACCCGTTAACGTAATGAACTTGATATCGTTGAAGGAACGTGATACACTTTTTGAAAATATAGTGGCGAAAAAACTTTTGCTAAAGAGGTCACTCCCTGTGAAGGGATCTCGGCTCTTTCCTCGTCGAATGAGGTACAGGATATTCCAAACTGAATACCTCGATGCAAAGCAAGAAATAATCGACTATAGTGAAGTTATTACACTGACGCAAACTTTTGTCCAAGGGGTCACTCCCGATGAAGGGATCTCGGCCCTTGCCTCGTCGACTGAGGTGCTGGGCATTCATAACCGAATATCTCGATGCAAAACAAAAATGAACGTCCTTGCAATAACAGCTTTTTGAAAAAAATTGTTCCAACAACTTCTTTTAGGTTTCTTTTCTTGCATTAGTTCTTTTAATGCGTCCCATCATTTAAATCCTACCATTGCAGAAAATAACCAAAATATGACGTATGCTTATGCCATTCGCATTCGCCACGAGGTCTCGTCATCACCCGCTAGGTTACTTAACTAACGACAGAGCGGGGGCTGGGCTAGCGCGGCTGAAAAACATAAGTAATGCCTAAATAGTTATTATATATATAGATATATAGCAATGATAGCCAATCCAGATCACAGATGAACACTTTGGATATACTAGGAACCCGCGATTCGTTCGAGCCTGCAACGAAAAGCGGATTACACGGTCGCGATGAATAGCCAATACCCCACCCAAGACCCCTACGGGTGCGGCAAACTACCCGCCAAGTACCCGAAGCGAAGCAACCTCCCTCAACACCGTGAGTAGGCCACTCGGCACTTCGAGATACCCGGTAGTTTGTGTATCCCCTCCATGGGTCTATCCTAGGAGCAAAAACAATAAAAAGAATTATACAATGACGGCTACAACTCCGACCCGGTTGTGCGGCCATACAAATAATATTACATCAATTTTCAAATTTATTACATGAATGAAAGAAAAAGAAACTCTCATCTCACATCCACCCCGGCTATTCATCCGCGACAATCTAACGAGTTCATATACACATACCATCAACAACACAGATCACAGATATGTATAACCCCCACTAATCGACGTATAGCAATTAGTAGACGTTCAATACACATATAACATTATAGATATAACCATTAGCCAAAGTCTACAGAACATCGACCAAAAAATACGGATTTTTAAGCCCTAAAAACAAATTTTGCTTTCTGGAAAATCTGGGCAGAAAAATCATATTCTAAAAATCCCAAAATACCCAAATAAGAACACTGCAGGAAACCAGAACCCCAACCGAGTTAACTCGGCCGCGGTTCCTCGGCATAAGCAAGCTTATGCCGCGGTTCCGCGGCGCTTTAACCGAGTTAGGGGATCGTGTTTCTTCAGTGTTCAATAAAAAGCCTGAGCCGATTTTTAAGACATGATTTATTATTTTTTGAGCAGAAAAAAAATCGGCAGAAACTTAGGGTTTCCGGGGTGTTTTGCGGTTTTTTCGTTCGGTCGATATTCTAAATACTTTGCTAACATACTAGGGTATGTTTAGTTAGGCTCTGATACCACTGTTAGGTCCACGTTACCTCTCCCGGTACTTTCGGGGTTGCGGAAACGGTAAAACAAAAAATTTTCTAGACTTGGTAACATGGACCGTAAAAGCCGGATCTTTGCTAAACAACGCACTAGCATCTTAACTAGAGATTTATCTACTCGGTTAGGGGTTATACCTCAACTTGAACTCCTTCTCTTCTTGTTGTTCTTCTCCTTGCTTGCTCCGAGGGTTGATCCGGACTTTGGTCACCTCCGCGGCCTCCTTGAGTCGAAGACGATCCACCCGAGAGATGTACACCGAGCTCCACCTCGAGCCGAGGTAACTAGGGCAACAAGATAGCTAGTCTTGGTACCCTAGGTTGTGTAGAAGAAAAAGATGGTGATGTTTGTCTATGTGGATTCTTTTTCTCTCAACACATGAGATCAAAAGAATTTGTCAAGAGGAGAAAGATGAAGAAGCTAGCAACCATGGAACATTTCTTTTCTTCTCATGAGAAAGAGCAAGAGAGAGAGTGAGAAAAGAATTATGAGCTCAAGAAAATGAATCATGGTTCAATAATGCACTAAACCATCATTACCAATACTATCAAGATAATGTTGATGGCTAACTTGAAATGACCATTATCATAATCAAAAAGAAAAAGAAAATGAAAAGAAGAGTGTAGACCTCTCTTGAAGGTCAATGGTCAACACGGTCAACCGGTCAACAAAGTCAAGAGAGGTCATGGTGGTCAAATGGTCAATGCAATTAGCCATCATAAAATAATCACTAAAAGGATTAGTAAATGATGTCCGCGGCTCATAATGGTTTCGAACAAACGAATTGCCAAAACCCTAATGAGGCACCTCCTCCTTCATCGCTCCGGAAAACTGTGCATACACACCTGTATCCACATTCCGTAGAATGCGGATGCGCAGAAGACAAAACAAATCCATCCGTGCAATACTAGGATCTGGCTTAAACCAAAGCCCACTAGTATTGCCTTCCCGAACACCACACGCACACAAGTGTACGTAAGTGATCGCAGCCCTGCCGTAAAACCATACGGCCTCTACACGTTTCGCTCAGTGCAGGGAAACTCTCTGTGTGGGACTCTAAAGACTCGACACTACGCTGGCAGTGGGTTTAACCACAGACCGCAAGCGGCACTAGCTGTACGTAACGGTCCCCAGGTAGATGTCGATAAGAAGGCCGATGAGGTAAACCCATCCGAACTCCTACCGAGCCTGTATGTGACAATCTCCGTACAGTCCGGTCTGTTCGTCTGATACATCGCATGGCGGGCCTAGGGGGTGGCGAACGTCAGTCCCTTAATAGCGGTACAAGTCGTGTCGGAGTGTAGCCCAGAACACCCTGAGACATCACTGGAAACTTACCAGTATATCTCGCTTGCCCTGGCCAGGGACTACATGTGTAATGGCTCTCCTAGACACAGCGCGATGTCAACCCCCAATACCGGGAGAGACGAATCCTGTCTAACCGTCACTGCCTCCAAGTGCTTCGGGACTGCACCCAACTACTACCTGTTTGCATGACTCAGTAGAGCCGTGGTAGGGTAGTAATCAAAGAACAGAGAGAATACACTCGAGGCGAAGTGACAGTGTCAAATCAGCGGACTAAGCTGTACTCATGTCACCTGGGAACTCATAACTGACGATAGGTATAATACCAACCATCAGTTCCCGACGAGTCCTGTCCGGTGTACTCGTAACCTAACGAGCACCCGCATACTGTCTCAAGTACGACGTACTGACGGCTGTGGGACAGACCGTCTCCCGTGCTGGGATGAGAAGCGCATACGCTAGTCTACTCTGGAGTATCGATGCCCTGTCTCAATAATCCCATGACTAGGGACGTGTATAAGGATGTGCTTGTGGATTACTCAGCCCCCATGAGTGTGATCGCCATCACAACGCCGGTAATCAAGCAAAGATCTTAAGGGCTCCACTAATGCGTATAGGTGATATAATAAAAGAAACACATGTACACATTAAAGCAGAGACAAACCAAGTAGCATACTACTATTTCGAGTAAGATTGTCTATACAACTGTGAATATCCCAAGCTTCCATCAAGTAATATACATACTAGTATGATACAGTAATGGCCTCTAGGGAATATACACTAACAGTGGTGCAGTGAGGATTAGAGTTGAAGAATGGAGCTCGGTTGATGGAGGAGGAGGGCTGCAGTGGTAGTGGTGTTGGTAGGAGAGAAATGAGGGAGGAAAGTCGAAGTGGTTTAGTCGGCGGCGGCGGCGGCTGTAAGGCAGGGGGTTTTGGTGAACGATGGAGTGAGGAGAGAAGAAAGTGAGGACGAGAGTGAGGAGAAGAGAGTTAGAGACGAGGTGGTGCTTGAGGACTCGTGGGCGCGCGCGGTCGTGGCCTTGAGGAGCGGGGGCGTTGGCAACTTGGGGGCAACGTGGGGGCGCAGTGAACGGAAGAAGAAAAGAGCGGGAAAAGATTAGAACGAGTGGGGAAGAAGAGATAGTGATAACGGGTCAGGTCGGTGAGGAGGGGATTTTAGTTTAATTTATGTTTATTTTCCGTTTTGGGCTGGCTGAGGAAGTTTGGGTTTGATTAATTTTGTTTATATGTATATAGTTTTGTCTTGGGCTTTGATTTTTAGAAGGGTTAGAAAAATTAAATACTAAATCATAAGCAACCAATTACCTACAAATTTACGAGGAAAAATAGGAAAACATTCGGGGATTTGGGAAATATAGGAAAATTTTCATTGATGGGAACGGGGATTTACATCATACTCCCTTACAAAAATTTCGTCCTCGAAATTTAAAAGAGACAACGAAATAATAGTACTAAACAAAGAGATGTGGAAAACGTGCTAGGATATCTTCCTCCCGCTCCCAGGAAGATTCTCCTTGGGAACGACCGCCCCAAGACGCTCGGACCAACGGAATGACCTTGTTCTTCAGCACTTTCTCTCTGCGGTCGAGGACGGTGGTGAGCTGCTCCTCGTACGATAGGTCGGTACCAAAAGCTAACTCCGAATAGTCCAGAACATGGCTCTTATCCCGAACATAACGCCGCAACTAAGACACGTGGAAGGTATTGTGCACACTAGCTAGTGATGGAGGCAAGGCAAGTCGATATGCCACCTCTCCTACTCGCTCTGCCACCTCAAAAGGTCCGATGAAACGGGGGCTGAGTTTCCCGTGACCTCCAAACCTAATAACTCCGCGGGTAGGAGAAATCTTCAGAAATACGTGATCTCCGACTTCAAATTCCAGTGCTCTCCTGCTGGTATCCGCCCAACTCTTCTGTCGATCCTGAGCCGTCTTAATACGCTGCCTGATCATTTGGACCTTGTCGACTGTCTGAACAATGAGCTCGGAACCCAGTAATCTTCGTTCTCCCACATCATCCCAACAAACTGGGGATCGACACTTCTGCCCGTAAAGTGCTTCGAAAGGAACCATCTGGATGCTAGCCTGATAACTGTTGTTATAAGAAAACTCGACTAGATGCAGATGGTCTTCCTATGAACCCTGAAAGTCCAACATGCAGGTCCTCAACATATCCTCGAGCATCTGAATCGTACGCTCAGATTGACCGTCCGTCTGCGGGTGATAAGCTGTACTGAACTTGAGGCGGGTACCCAAACTCTCCTGTAAGCTCCTCCAGAAGTGCGAAACAAATCTGGTGTCTCGATCTGACACAATGCTGACCGGAACTCTGTGAAGTCGTACTATCTCTTGCATATATCTCTCTGCCAGTGATTCTGTCGACTGTCCCACTCGGAAAGGTAAGAAGTGTGCAGCTTTCGTGAGGCAGTCGACGATAACCCAAATGGCGTTGTTGCCTCTAGAGCTCCGTGGTAAGGCCGTCATGAAATCCATAGTAATATGCTCCCACTTCCATTCTGGTATTGGAAGCGGTTGTAATAATCCTGCTGTCCTCTGATGTTCCGCCTTCACCTGCTGGCATACCAAGCACCTGGATACGAACCGCGCAATTTCTCGCTTCATCCCGTTCCACCAAAAATTTTGCTTCAGATCCCGATACATCTTCGTACCTCCCGGATGCACGGAATAAGCTGAAATATGCGCCTCAGTCAGTACCTCTTCTCGAACATCCCTCTTGGATACGCAGAGTTTGCTACCGAATCTCAGAGAACCGTCTTCATGTATGATTAAGTCCGTTCTCAGCCCGGCTTCGACTTGAGCTCTGAACTTTTACAATCGAGGATCATCCACTTGTGCAGCCATGATGCGATCCACAAGGGAAGACTGCACCTGTAGTTTCCAAAACTGCCTGATTGCGCTCGGTGTAACGACCTCAAGATCGAGTCTGTGAAAGTCCTCAATAATGCTTCTCTGACTGGTCAACATCATGACCGCTGGCTTACGACTGAGAGCATCTGGTACAACATTTACTCTCCCCGGGTGATACTGAAGGTCCAAGTCGTAATCCGCCATCAGTTCTTGCCATCGGCGCTGCCTCATATTTAGCTCTTTCTGAGTGAATACGTACTTCAGACTTTTGTGATCCGTATACACCTCCACTTTCTCGCCCAACAGATAGTGCCTCCAAATCTTCAATGCAAAAACCACTGCAGCTAACTCCAAGTCATGCGTAGGATAGTTCCTCTCATAATTTCTCAGCTGTCGAGAGGCGTAAGCAACCACTCGACCGTGCTGCATCAGAACACAGCCTAATCCCTTCCCTGAGGCATCACTATGTATCACCAAACCACCAGAATCATCTGGTACTGTAAGAATGGGCGCCGTTTTTAACTTCGACTTCAGTGTCTTAAATGCTCGGGTACACTCCTGTAACGTTTTAAAAATAATTAAATAAATAATTAAATGAATAAAATTGTTTAAGTGAATTTTATGAATTTCGGTAAAGTAAAATGTACTTTTCGTAAAATTAAACCGTGATTGTTTTTCATTATAATTTCAAAAATACATATTTTAATTATGTAATTACTAGTAAATGGTGTTTATTTAGCCACTTATAAATTTTTATTTTAATTAAATATTTTTCCTAAATTAAATATTTTAAATATTAACATAAGCTTTATTTTTTACACTAAATTAGTGTAAATTACAAATTTGAATGGTTTTAATTTGTAAAAATGAGCCATGGTATATTAGAATCAAGTGTGTAATATGCAAAATCTTTTCCAAAATCTCTCCATGGTTCTAAAAATTTCTAGGAAAAGGGTTAAATTGAAAAAGTTAGATAATAAAGGGTTTAAGTGAAAAAAATGCATTATTTATGAACTTTCTACACAATACCACACATTTTTCTCTCTCTCTCCACCCTCCTCCCTCTCCATGGCCGGCCTCCCCTCCATGGGTAGCCCCAAAAATTTTCCCCCATCATTTTTGCATTAAAAATCATCAAAATTCATCAAAAATTCCAAAAATAAATCTCAAAAATCAACATTCAACCTCTACCATTTTCCTTTGACCTATTTAGCATGGATTTTGGAGATGGAAAGCATGCATTTTGGAGGCTTATTTCATGTTTGGGTTTCATATTTTGGAGGTATAAATTTCCTTTTTTTGATTTATTGTTATTAGATGTTCATTTAAGCATAATTAGATTTAATATATTAATTCTATTTGCTACTTTTAAAATTCAAGTTAGGGTTTGAAAAATCAAGTTGTAATTTTTATTGATTAAATAAGGTTATAATAGCTAGTTTAACATTTTTAGAGTGGAAAAATCTTGCATGTTTGTTGAATTATAAATTTTTTCATTTAAAATTGTTTAAATGAAGCTATTTAGCTAACTAGTTTTTGTAAAATATATATGTGGGTGATATAAAATTCCAATTAAGGTGGCTATTATTAGATTGTAGTTTTAGTGAGAACTTTAGCATGTTAATGGAAAGAAAAACTTAGTTTGATTGCTAGTTTCTATTGATAATTGATAAATTGTGATAAAAATTGCTATTTTGTAAACTAGATTTTAGAAATTTCTAAATAAATGTGATTAAAAATATAATTTATGGTTTCATTAAATCATTATCATTATGAATTATGGTTTAATACATTAATTCATGAAAAATCACGTTTTGTGGTGGAATTGTGGTATTTTGCTTGAAAAATGTTAAAAATTGTTAAAAGTTGCAAACTAGAAATTTCAAATAAATGCAAAATTGTGTAATAAAAATAAAGTAAGGGGTTGTATAGTCTAGTTATGCTATTTAATGAGTTTTATAACCATTGGTTTCATTTAAATGTCAAGTTTTGATGAAAAACGGTAAATTGGCATTTTCGGGTTTTACGAAATCGGGCGATTTGATGGATTTTAGGGTTTCGATGGATTTAATCATGTTTTATAATATAAGTAATGTGTTTTAAAACTACGAGTTATTTGTTAATGTTTATCTCGATCCATCGGAGTTTGTACGCCGATATCGAGCGATATTTGGTGCTTTTGCGTGGACGGGACATAGGTTTTAACCTATGCTTGTTCCTTGTATTGTTTGACTTTCGTATGTGATTCAGTTTACGATGCTATTTATATGTTTGCGTCTAGGTACCCCTCACGTGGACTGCGGGCGATGAAGAGGAGGATGGCGACACTGTCTTCGGCAGACATGGACCAGGTGAGTAGATGCATATCTACGGGGGGAAGTCGGGTGGATGGCGTTTAGCACCCCCGCAACGTAGAATAGGAATAGTACTTATTGACATTAGGAAACAAGATGTGACCCTAGTAGGACCCTAGTATTGACCCTAGGCTGGACTAGACTGATTTAGAAAAACCATATCAGAGGATGAGTACCTTGGAAGAGATTCGTAGGTTTCAGATAGAAACACACCCACGCACACACTGAAACTCGACATGGGGTATACGTGTATGTGTATATATATATATAGAACTAGGTATAGGTATATACATATATATACAACACGTATATGTGATTCATTGATGTGATATGATATCCGAGGTATGATGAAATAGTGTAACTGGGCTTGATGCCGTGATTCTTAGCTATACAGTCGTATTAAGTGTTAGCGGATCATTAGAGAATGAGATAATGAACATGTATATTTAAATTATAAGGGGTAGTGATGATATTGAGGTACATGGGACTCTAAGATAGTACCCGGACTATAACTTGTGATTGATCACGATATGGGATATGTATGACTTGATTATGATATGATACATATGACATGATATTTCTGAGGATAAACTAATGATGCATATTATGAGGGCAATGATATATGATTGATGTAGGCGATTACAGTTTAGTACCTTGATCATGAGATGTGTTGGTGATGACATTATACGAATGATGAGACACCTAGGAGATACTTGACCCGTACTCCGATATTGGGATGCCGTACGATGGATTTTACCGTACGAGGCATAAATATGATGATTGATCCGCACTCTTGATTCGAGGAAGCCGTACTACGTACGTGACGCTATTGAGGCCGGATCGCCGACTATTCAAGATATTGATTCAGACCTTAGGTAGACTCTTGTTTCTTATTGACTAGTTTCTTAGGTTAAGTTCTTTAGGAGGTTAGATGGACACTAGTTTAGGTTCGATTCATATAGTGGTAGTGATAATTGTATATCAAATGAGTGGATAATGCACATCTGTCTTTGCATTCATACTGTAATTATCATGGTGCATGTTCTTTCATATGTTGCTATAATCAGTATAAACTTTACCTGTTAGGACACCAGCACCATTACCGATGATGCGCATATTCCACGCACACTTATTTGCCGGCTCACACACATCATCATCGGTAATTGCTATGTCACGTACACTTTAGATCATATTGTCTTTTATGGATAGAATCAGTTAACAACTAGACCGATATAATATTGTGATTATTCTCTGATGTTAGTATAGACATGATATTTATTACTTAGACATTCATGCATTCATATTTTCATGTTATCATGCAGTATTATGGGCATATGCCGACACTTATCATATAGTTACTTATGATTTTAAGATTTGGATTTCTATGAGATTTCTGGATTTTTGGGAAAACCGCAAGAATATATAAACAAACTTCTCTCTCTCTCCTCTTCTTTTTTTTTTAAAATAAGATGCGGTTTTCTCGTGATGTATGTGTCGTCCACCATGAGATTTCATGTTTTCTGATGGATTTCGAGACCCGATTCGAGGAGTGGATGAACCGTCTCGGGTACATGGTGGGCCCGATATGGTACCCCGGGGCAAGAAGATCGAGTTGTAGACGATGAGCCTGGCAGGAGAAGGCTACCTACCGGTGATGTCTGGCGCGGCGGATATCCGGAGGATACCGACCGTTGTCGTGAGATTTGATGGTATGGGCCGATCCGGACTGACGGAGCCCGAGATATTGAGACTTGAGATTACATGTGTTGTGTCGATACTTGACACGGATTTCCATGGATTTCATTGTTGAGATTTCAGATTCTTATACACATTTTACTATGATAACAGCTAAAGATTTCTTATACAGATATTTCTGGATTTCAGGATTGGTTATTTTATATTCATGATGCATGCATATCCATTCATATGACATAGTATTATATGAGGCACTGACACGAGCACGGAGTATCTGCATTTACACGTAGTTTTACCCTGCTATTACTAGATGATTGGGATTTAATAGTGTAATATTATGACCTAGGATAGCGTCGTGCATTCGATTTATTTTCGTAGATGTCTTCTACTCACGAGTTGGCAACTCACCCCCGTTGTGCCAAATTGTATTACAGGTTCGATGTACAGGTTTTCCTGGCAGCTTGCGGGCACATCTTTTCTTCAGGGTGATTTGCACGGTAGGTTGGTTCACTTGTATCTGAACCACCATTGTATTTTTTATTCTTTCATTTCTATCTAGTAAGCTCCATCAACCATACTTGTATTACTTGATAAGTTTATTGGACCAGTCTTTTATTTCGACCTTAGAGTCGCGCATGTTTTATTCTGATATGGTGGTTTTGTTTTCTTTGAGTTTTGAGCCTCGCCCTTTGGCGTTGTATATTATTGTGCTTGTTGTGGTTGTTTCCGCCTGTTGGCATTGATGCTAGCACCCGTTTGGGGATGCTTTTTATTGTTTATTTATATTATACTTGTTGTACCCGTCTGGGGGCCAGTTTTTACAGAGGAGACTCTGCCGAAATTTTTGGGAAAAATTGCTGATATTTTTAAACTTGTTTTTCTTCATGTTCTTTTACTTCTTCTTCTTTATGGTTTAGATTTCTGGGCTTCGGCTTACTTAGGTTACGTTGCGCCTCTAGACGCTTCGTAATCTAAGTGCCGATCACGTTCCGTACTTTCGGGTCGTGACAACTCCTCTGTCCACACAAACTTTACATCCTTCCGTGTCAGCCTCGTCAACGGTTCAGCGATTCTTGAAAAGTCTTGGAAGAACCGCCGATAATATCCTGCCAGTCCCAGAAAGCTTCTAATCTCGGCCACTGACTTCGGTGTTGGCCAATCTCTGACAAATTCTATCTTTGCCGGGTCTACTGAGATGCCTTCGCCTGAAACAATGTGTCCCAAGAACAGAACCTTGTCGAGCCAGAATTCACACTTGCTCAATTTCGCGTACAGCTTCTCTTCCCGAAGAATTTGTAGAACCGTGCGCAGATGCTCGACGTGCTCCTCCCGGGTCTTCGAGTATACTAGTATATCGTCGATAAATACAACGAAAAACTTGTCCAAGTACTTCACAAACACCTTGTTCATCAAATCCATGAATATCGCTGGAGCATTGGTAACACCGAACGGCATCACGAGGAATTCATAATGTCCATATCGGGTCCTGAAAGCCGTCTTGCATATATCCTCGGCTGCTACTCTAATCTGCTGATAGCCAGAACGGAGATCCAACTTCGAAAATACCTTGGCCCCACTTAACTGATCGAATAAGTCGTCGATGCGCGGAATCGGGTACTTCTTCTTTATTGTGACTTTGTTCAGCTCTCGATAGTCTATCCACATCCGCAGCGATCCATCCTTCTTCTTCACCAACTGAACTGGTGCACCCCACGGTGAAACGCTTGGCCGGATAAATCCCTTCTCCAGGAGTTCTTCAATTTGCTTCTTCAATTCTGCCAACTCAACCGGTGCCATTCTGTACGGGGCCTTGGAAACTGGTGTTGTACCTGGAGTCAAATCGATCGAGAACTCCAAGACGCGTGGAGGTGGTAGACCTGGTAAATCTTCAGGAAACACATCCAGAAAATCCCGAATAATCTCTGGGGCTGGGCTCTCATCAATCTCCATGACTGTCAACTCCTTTGGCTTGGCTCTATACTTGGCTGGCTCCAAAGATTCGCTTCCGCCTTCGAAAATAAACTCCAGGTGATTGGGAATGCGGAAGATCACATTCCTTGCTTGGCAATCGATAACTACATGGAAGGTACTCATCCAATTCATCCCGAGAATTGCGTCATAGCTGCCTGTCCCGATTAAAAGGAAATTCGCATAGAATTCCCTGCCACACACTACAACCGGACATGATCTACATTCTTGACTAGATACAATAACACCATTACCCGAATGTATTTCCCAACCCTTGGTTAGTGGTTCATATGGTATGGAGTGTGTATCAACGAAATGCGCAGATATGAAATAGTGCGATGCTCCAGAATCAAATAGTACTCTAGCTGGCATGGAATGTACGAGTAAAATACCTGTGACAACTTCGCCTGAAGCCTCTACCTGCTCGGCGGTCAAGGTGAAAGCCCGTCCCTGACCGCGGCCTGTGTAGGGTTGCCTCTGCTCCAGCGATCTCTGCTGCTACGGTCCAGACCCTCCCTGTAACTCTGATCGCTCGGGGCAACCACTAACTCTGTGCTGGCTGGATCCGCAAATCAAACACTGTCCCTTGGCGCGGCGACAGTCCTTCTGGGTGTGCCCATCTCTGTTGCACTAGTCGCAAACCGCGTTCTTGCTCTGGGAGCTATGCTGGGGCACGAATGGACACTTCATCTGTGTCGTTCCAGGCCTGTGAACTGGTATGATTCCTCGAGGAGGTGCGTGGGTGCGTGCTGGAACAACTGGGGGCTTCCTGAATTTGTTGATCAGTTTCTCCTGAATTCACGCCGCGTTGAGTACCTGTGCAAAAGTCTGCAACTCAAGTGACGCGATCAACTGCTGCAGCTCGAAATCGAGTCCCTGTAAGAAGTGTCTGGCCCTGGTGGCCTCTGAAGCGACCATGTACGAAGCAAATCGGCTCAAACGGTTGAACTCTGCCGCGTATACGTCCACGGGACGGCCATTCTGCTTCAGCAGAATGAATCTTTCTTCTATCTCTGCCTTGGCGGTGGATGGGAAATAGTGGTCCAGGAAGCACTCCTTAAATTTGCACCATTCGATTGGCCTTTCTAATCTGCTTTCTTCCACTGTCCACCAAGTACGGGCATCATTTTCTAACTGGATCTTTATCACATTCACTTTATCTTCCTCTGGTACCCTGGCAGTCGTCAATAAGTTCTCCATATTAACCAGCCATTGCTCGGCCTCAAGTGGTTCGGCTAGGATCGTAAATGCAGCTGGATGTAACCTCCGGAAATCAGATACGTAGCCAACCCTGGCAGAAAAAGCTGGTGGAGCAGTGCCCTCGGGGGCGGTAATGAGTGCCGAGGGTCCCCCTACAGCGGTAATAGTCCTGAGTCCCTCGGTGAATAGGTCCGTCTTTCTCTCCTGAGCTTCTGCAAGAGACGTCAGTGCACTAAGTATCCTCTCCGTGCGATCCTGAGAACTAGAGTCTGAGGAGTGGTCGTTCGGGGACGTCATATTGCTGGAAGATATTTAAAAGGATAAGATTAGATACAAAGCTGAAAGTCGGGAATAGTGAAGCGAAAATAACGTAATAAAGTGTAGTTAATGTTATCCCTTACTACTAAACACGGCTTTGATACCAACAAAACCATGTCACGCCTCGCTTCCCAAAATACGGAAAACGAGGAATGACTAGGCCAGCCATGCTCCTACGGTCAGGGAATAATCCCACCGTAGTCACACTTCGGCTTCTAGTATTACATGGTAATCAGTAAACAAAACATAGAAGTAAAGGAAATACATCACTAAATTATTACATCAAATTTCATTGTTCACAATTTACAAATAAACAAGAAAAGAACTACTAATCAAGTTCGAATACAAGGTCTCTTTTAGGAATAGCAGTAAAAGATGAAAAAGGTACTCCTGACTAAATCTCCGCAAGCTCGAAGGGTAAGTCCGGCTCCTGCGCTGCTTCTTCCTCGAGGTCTGAGCATGCATACTCAGGTCATTAGAGCGACGTAGTAGCAATATTATAGTAGTGACATGAAACAGACAAATAAGGTAATAACAGTGGAAGTAAAATACAGGTAATCACTATGTCACTAAATGATACAAAGTATGATCTGTGTCCCTATCAGTCTCTAAGTCATGTTTGAAATCGAATTGTGGAAAGGAGGATCATGTTTAACGAGGGTCTCGTACATACCCGAGACTACGGCCCACACGCTCTGGACATAACCCCGTCAGCCGGATCGCTAGATCCTACATAATATATATAAGAGTCGTTGTTCGAATGACCATCCTCTAAATCCCTGTCCTCGCTAAATATGATGCTCTTTCCACTTTGATTTCCCCTTTTTCCCTAGGTTTACACTATTGATGAGTATGGTCTAGTCGTGTACAAGTATGCACCAATAACACGGTTTTGTCACTGTTCACTGTATTATTCACTATCACGAATCATTCACTTTTTCATTGGCGTACTTGAGACTCCTAAACCAATACCATTCATGCATGATAATGCATTGTACACTTTATAATAACGTGCACTATCACTATGGGTACGGCAATCGGGTAAGATATATACATTTATGCAGTTAACGAGTCATGTGTAATATGAACTATTATGCACCTCACGAGCATATAAAAATTGCAGTAAATCATATGTTGAGAATTCAGTGAAATGATACAAATACAGTAACAAGTATACTCTGTCGGAAGTTCAGGAAAATTTGTTTTAGTGCAATCGGATTTCGGGTTTGTAAGTTACAGCCGTTTCATTTTAAGTGTTCGCTGCAGGAAATTCAGTTTCTGAACTGAATGCCCATTTTGCAACATAATTTTCACCCTGTTGGGATCAGAATTTAGTGACGCTACAGTTGAATGAAATTTAGTTTTTTCAATAGAGTTTCTAAATCACCATACAGATTCTCAATCGCATCTCTATGTCAGAAATTATGCACTGTACAATCATAGGGTATCAGTTTTGTTTCAGTTTGGGACTGCTATACGTCCTGTTCGTTTAAATTACAGCTTAAATAGTAAACGATGGTAAAAAGGGGTGAAATTACTTGAGTTATTTATCTAAAAGTTTCATCTTCAATAAGGTATAGGTTTCCGCAATATACAAGTTCAGGCAGCAAAAGGGTAAGCATTACGAGATAGAAATCAACAGCCATAGCTGCTCTTGACTGCAGTCCAGAGCCGCTCTCCGAACTAGTTTCCGTCTCATTTTCAGTACAGAAACAATTTAAAACTTGTATGGAGTTCTAGGAAGTAGAGTCGGCTTCGATTGGAGCCCTCGAACGCATCGTTTCAATATGTACACAATTAATTATGATTTTTACAAGTTTCAGACGCGTGAAATTTTCAGTTTTAACGGGTGTAATTGGGGGTGATCGTTCAAGTCAGTAACGATCATAATTTTCAGTCAAATTTTAACATGATGTTCATTGCCACATGGGCCAGCATATATAATCAAGTTTTGTCTGTTTAATGGAAGGTTTTCATTCGGGTTTTGCAACAAGCACTTGTGTCATATAAAGTTTCACGAATTATAAACACAGAATTAATACGATTTTGATTTGTAACAGGATAATCTAGCATGTAGCAAGTAGAGTACTTGCCTGGAGACGCTTTGGCGATACACGGCAGCGGAAATGGTACGAACGCGCAACGAACGGTACGGTTTGGGTTCACGGCCTCGGCTCGCGTTTGGGTTCGTCGTCGGAGTTGCCCGGGAATGGCTCGCGATCACTGGAGGCGGAGTGGGGTTCTGTGGAACTCCTGTGAGTGTGCTAGGGTCAGCGATGGTCGGCGGTGGTCGCTCCGGCGATGGACACAGCGGGGGTTCGAGGCTCGTGGCTTGGTGGCCGAGGAGTTTGGTGTGGGTTTTGGAGGAGGTGATGGTGATGCAGAGGATGCAGAGGTCGACGGGGCAGTGGGGAGCTCGTCGGGGAGGAGCTTAAACCGTGGTGCAGGTGGTGGCTAAGGTGGTGCAGTGAGGGTTAGAGTTGGAGAATGGAGCTCGGTTGATGGAGGAGGAGGGCTGCAGTGGTAGTGGTGTTGGTAGGAGAGAAATGAAGGAGGAAAGACGAAGTGGTTTAGTCGTCGTCGTCGGCGGCTGTAAGGCAGGGGGTTTGGGTGAACGATGGAGTGAGGAGAGAAGAAAGTGAGGATGAGAGTTAGGAGAAGAGAGTTAGAGACGAGGTGGTGCTTGAGGACTCGTGAGCGCGCGCGGTCGTGGCCTTGAGGAGCGGGGGCGTTGGCGACGTGGGGGCGACATGGGGGCGCAGCGAACGGAAGAAGAAAAGAGCCGGAAAAGATTAGAACGAGTGGGGAAGAAGAGATAGTGATAACGGGTCGGGTCGGTGAGGAGGGGATTTTAGTTTAATTTATGTTTATTTTCCGTTTTGGGCTGGCTGAGGAAGTTTGGGTTTTGATTAATTTTGTTTATATGTATATAGTTTTGTCTTGGGCTTTGATTTTTAAAAGGGTTAGAAAAATTAAATACTAAATCTTAAGCAACCAATTACCTACAAATTTACGAGGAAAAATAGGAAAACATTCGGGGACTTGGGAAATATAGGAAAATTTTCATTGATGGGAACGGGGATTTACAATATACCCCCTTTACAAAAATTTCGTCCTTGAAATTTAAAAGAGTCAACAAAATAACAGTACTAAACAAAGAGATGTGGAAAACATGCACGGATATCTTCCTCTCTCTCCCAGGTAGATTCTCCTTGGGAACGATCTCCCCAAGACACTCAGACCAACGGAATGATCTTGTTCTTCAGCACTTTCTCTCTGCGGTCGAGGATGGTGGTGGGCTGCTCCTCGTAGGGTAGGTCGTTACCCAAAGCTAGCTCCGAATAGTCCAGAACATGGCTCTCATCCCGAACGTAACGTCGCAACTGAGACACGTGGAAGGTATTGTGCATACCAGCTAGTGATGGAGGCAAGGCAAGTCGATAGGCCACCTCTCCTACTCGCTCTAGCACCTCAAAAAGTCCGATGAAACGGGGACTGAGTTTCCCGTGACCTCCAAACATGATAACTTTGCTGGTAGGGGAAATCTTCTGGAATACGTGATCTCCGACTTCAAATTCCAGTGCTCTCCTGCTGGTATCCGCCCAACTCTTCTGTCGATCCCGAGCCGTCTTAATACGCTGCCTGATCATTTGGACCTTGTCGACTGTCTGAACAATGAGCTCGGGACCCAGTAATCTTCGTTCTCCCACATCATCCCAACTGGGGATCGACACTTCCGCCCGTAAAGTGCTTCGAAAGGAGCCATCTGGATGCTAGCCTGATAACTGTTGTTATAAGAAAACTCGACTAGATGCAGATGGTCTTCCCATGAACCCTGAAAGTCCAACATGCAGGCCCTCAACATATCCTCGAGCGTCTGAATCGTACGCTCGGATTGACCGTCCGTCTGCGGGTGATAACCTGTACTAAACTTGAGGCGGGTACCCAAACTCTCCTGTAAGCTCTTTCAGAAGTGCGAAACAAATCTGGTGTCTTGATCTGACGCAATGCTGACCGGAACTCCGTGAAGTCGTACTATCTCCTGCATATATCTCTCTGCCAGGGATCCTGTCGACTGTCCCACTTGGAAAGGTAAGAAGTGTGCAGCTTTCGTGAGGCGGTCGACGATAACCCAAATGGCGTTGTTGCCCCTAGGGCTCCGTGGTAAGGCCGTCACGAAATCCATAGCAATATGCTCCCACTTCCATTCTGGTATCGGAAGCGGTTGTAATAATCCTGCTGTCCTCTGATGTTCCGCCGTCACCTGTTGGCATACCAAGCACCTGGATACGAACCGTGCAATTTTTCGCTTCATCCCGTTCTACCAAAAATGTTGCTTCAGATCCCGATACATCTTCGTACCTCCCGGATGCAAGGAATAATCTGAACTATGCCCCTCAGTCAGTACCTCTTCTCGAACATCCCCCATGGGTATGCAGAGTCTGCTACCGAATCTCAGAGAACCGTCTTCATGTATGATTAAGTCCGTTCTCAGCCCGGCTTCTACTTGCTCTCTGAACTTTTGCAATCGAGGATCATCCGCTTGTGCAGCTTTGATGCGATCCACAAGGGAAGACTGCACATGTAGTTTCCAAAACTGCCTGATTACGTTCGGTGTAACGACCTCAAGATCGAGTCTCTGAAAGTCCTCAATATTGCTTCTCTGACTGGTCAATATCATGACCGCTGGCTTGCGACTGAGAGCATCTGGTACAACATTTACTTTCCCCGGGTGATACTGAAGGTCCAAGTCGTAATCTGCCATCAGTTCTAGCCATCGGCGCTGCCTCATATTTAGTTCTTTCTGAGTGAAGATGTACTTCAGACTTTTGAGATCCGTGTACACCTCCACTTTCTCGCCCAACAGATAGTGCCTCCAAATCTTCAACGCAAAAACCATTGCAGCTAACTCCAAGTCATGCGTAGGATAGTTCATCTCGTGATTTCTCAGCTGTCGAGAGGCGTAAGCAACCACTCGACCGTGCTGCATCAGAACACAGCCTAATCCCTTCCCTGAGGCATCACTATGTATCACCAAACCACCGGAATCATCTGGTACTGTAAGAATGGGTGCCGTGGTTAACTTCTGCTTTAGTATCTTAAATGCTCGGGTACACTTCTCTGTCCATACAAACGGTACATCCTTCCGTGTCAGCCTCGTCAACGGTTCAGCGATTCTTGAAAAGTCTTGGACGAACCGCCGATAATATCCAGCCAGTCCCAGAAAGCTTCTCATCTCGGCCACTGACTTCGGTGTTGGCCAATCTCTGATAGATTCTATCTTTGCCGGGTCCATTGAGATGCCTTCGCCCGAAACAATGTGTCCCAAGAACTGAACCTTGTTGAGCCAGAATTCACACTTGCTCAATTTCGCGTACAGCTTCTCTTCCCGAAGAATTTGTAGAACCGTGCGCAGATGCTCGACATGCTCCTCCCGGGTCTTCGAGTATACTAGTATATCGTCGATAAATACAACGAAAAACTTGTCCAAGTACTTCGCAAACACCTTGTTCATCAAATCCATGAATATCGCTGGAGCATTGGTAACACCGAACGGCATCACGAGGAACTCATAATGTCCGTATCGGGTCCTGAAAGCCGTCTTGCATATATCCTCGGCTGCTACTCTAATCTGATGATAGCCAGAACGGAGATCCAACTTCGAAAATACCTTGGCCCCACTTAACTGATCGAATAAGTCGTCGATGCGTGGAATCGGGTACTTGTTCTTTATTGTGACTTTGTTCAGCTCTCGATAGTCCATACACATCCGCAGCGATCCATCCTTCTTCTTCACCAACAGAACTGGTGCACCCCACGGTGAAACGCTTGGCCGGATAAATCCTTTCTCCAGGAGTTCTTCAATTTGCTTCTTCAATTCTGCCAACTCAACCGGTGCCATTCTGTACGGGGCCTTGGAAACTGGTGCCGTACCTGGAGTCAAATCGATCGAGAACTCCAAGATGCGTGGAGGTGGTAGACCTGGTAAATCTTCAGGAAACACATCCAGAAAATCCCGAACAATCTCTGGGGCTGGGTTCTCATCAATCTCCATGGCTGTCAACTCCTTTAGCTTGGTTCTATACGTGGCTGGCTCCAAAGATTCGCTTCCGCCTTCGAAAATAAACTCCGGGGGATTGGGAATGTGGAAGATCACATTCTTTGCTCGGCAATCGATAACTGCATGGAAGGAACTCATCCAATCCATCCCGAGAATTGCGTCATAGCTGTCTGTCCCGATTAAAAGGAAATTCGCATAGAATTCCCTGCCACACACTACAACCGGACATGATCTACATTCTCGACTAGATACTATAACACCATTACCTGTATGTATTTTCCAGCCCTTGGTTTGTGGTTTATGTGGTATGGAGTGTGTATCAACGAAATGCGCATATATAAAACAGTGCGATGCTCCAGAATCAAATAGTACTCTAGCTGGCATGGAATGTACGAGTAGAATACCTGTGACAACTTCGCCTGAAGCCTCTGCCTGCTCGGCGGTCAAGGTGAAAGCCCGTCCCTGACCGCGGCCTGTGTAGGGTTGCCTCTGCTCCTGCGATCTCTGCTGCTGCGGTCCAGACCCTCCCTGTAACTCTGATCGCTCGGGGAAACCACTAACTCTGTGCTGGCTGGATCTGCAAATCAAACACTGTCCCTTGGCGCGGCGACAGTCCTTCTGGGTGTGCCCATCTCTATTGCAGTAGCCGCAAACTATGTTCTTGCTCTGGGGGCGATGCTGGGGCATGAATGGACGCTTCATCTGTGTCATTCTAGGCCTGTGAACTGGTATGATTCCTCGAGGACGTGCATGGGTGCGTGCTGGAACAACTGGGGGCTTTCTGAATTTGTTGATCAGTTTCTCCTGAATTCGCGCTGCGTTGAGTACCTGTGCAAAAGTCTGCAACTCAAGTGACGCGATCAACTGCTGCAGCTCGAAATCGAGTCCCTGTAAGAAGCGTCTGGCCCTGGTGGCCTCTGAAGCGACCATGTACGGAGCAAATCGGCTCAGACGGTTGAACTCTGCCGCGTATACGTCCACGGGACAGCCATTCTGCTTCAGTAGAATGAACCTTTCTTCCATCTCTGCCTTGGCGGTGGAAGGGAAATAGTGGTCCAGGAAGTACTCCTTGAATTTGCTCTATTCAATTGGCCTTTCTAATCTGCTTTCTTCCACTGTCCACCAAGTACGGGCTTCATCTTCCAACTGGATCTTTATCACATTCACTTTATCTTCCTCTGGTACCCTGGCGGCCGTCAGTAAGTTCTCCATATTAACCAGCCATTGCTCGGCCTCAAGTGGTTCGGCTAGGCCCGTAAATGCAGCTGGATGTAACCTCCGGAAATCAGATACGGTGCCAGCCCTGGCAGAAAAAGCTGGTGGAGCAGTGCCCTCGGGGGCGGTAATGAGTACGGAGGGTCCCCCTATAGCGGTAATAGCCCTGAGTCCCTCGGTGAGTAGGTCCGTCTTTCTCTCCTGAGCTTCTGCGAGAGACGTCAGTGCACTAAGTATCATCTCCGTGCGATCCTGAGAACTGGAGTCCGAGGAGTGGTCGTTCGGAGACGTCATATCACTGGAAGATATTTAAAAGGATAAGATTAGAAACAAAGGAGAAAGTCGGGAATAGTGAAGCGAAAATAACGTAATAAAGTTTAGTTAATGTTATCCCTTATTACTAAACACAGCTCTGATACCAACAAAACCATGTCACGCCTCGCTTCCCAAAATACGGAAAACAAGGAATGACTAGGCCAGCCATGCTCCTACGGTCAAGGAATAATCCCGCCGTAGTCACACTTCGGCTTTTAGCATTACATGGTAATCAGTAAACAAAGCACAGAAGTAAAGGAAATACATCACTAAATTATTACATCAAATTTCATTGTTCACAATTTACAAATAAATAAGAAAAGAACTACTAATCAAGTTCGAATACAAGGTCTCTTTTTGGAATAGCAGTAAAAGATGAAAGAGCTACTCCTGACTAAATATCCGCAAGCTCGAAGGGTAAGTCCGGCTCCTGCGCTGCTTCTTCCTCGAGGTCTGAGCATGCATACTCAGGTCGTCAGAGCGACGTAGTAGCAATATTATAGTAGTGACATGAAACAGACAAATAAGGTAATAACAGTGGAAGTAAAATACAGGTAATCACTATGTCTCTAAATGATGCAAAGTATGATCTGTGTCCCTATCAGTCTCTAAGTCATGTTTAAAATCGAATTGTGGAAAGGAGGATCATGTTTAACGAGGGTCTCGTACATACCCGAGCCTACGGCCCACACGCTCTGGACATAACCCTGTCAGCCGGATCGCTAGATCCTACCTAATATATATAAGAGTCGTTGTTCGAATGATCATCTTCTAAATCCCTGTCCTCGCTAAATACGATTCTCTTTCCACTTCGATTTTCCCTTTTTCCCTAGGTTTACACTATTGATGAGTATGGTCTAGTCGTGTACAAGTATGCACCAATAACACGGTTTTGTCACTGTTCACTGTATTATTCACTGTCACGAATCATTCACTTTTTCATTGGCGTACTTGACACTCCTAAACCAATACCATTCATGCACGATAATACATTATACACTGTATAATAACGCGCACTATCACTATGGGTAAGGCAATCGGGTAAGATATGTACATTTATGCAGTTAACGAGTCATGTGTAATATGAACTATTATACACCTCATGAGCTTATAAAAATTGCAGTAAATCATATGTTCAGAATTCAGTGAAACGATACAAATACGGTAATAAGTATACTCTATCGTCAGTCCAGCAAAATTTGTTTCAATGCAATCGGATTTCGGGTTTGCATGTTACAGCCGTTTCATTTTAAGTGTTCGCTGCAGGAAATTCAGTTTCTGAACTGAACGCCCATTTCGCAACACAATTTTCACCCTGTTGGGATCTGAATTTAGCGATTCTACAGTTGAATGAAATTTAGGTTTTTAAATATAGTTTCAAATGCACAAGACGGATTCTCAATCGCATCTCTACGTTAGAAATTATGGACTGTACAATCATAGGGTATCAGTTCTGTTTCAGTTTGGGACTGCTATGTGTCCTGTTCGTTTAAATTACAGTTTAAATAGTAAACGATGGTAAAAAAGGGTGAAATCACTTGAGTTATTTATCTAATAGTTTCATATTCAATAAGGTATAGGGTTCCGCAATATACAAGTTCAGGAAGCAAAGGGGTAAGCATTACGTGATAGAAATCAACAGCCAGAGCTGCTCTGGACTGCAGTCCATAGCCGCTCTCCGGACTAGTTTCTGTCACATTTTCTGTACAGAAACAATTTAAAAATTTTATGGGGTTCCAGGTCGTTGAGTTATCTTCGATTCAATCCCTCGAACGCATCGTTTCAATATGTACACAATTAATTATGATTTTTTATAAGTTTCAGACGCGCGAAATTTTCAGTTTTTTACCAGTGTAATTAGGGGTGATCGTTCAAGTCAGTAACGATCATAATTTTAAGTCAAATCTTAACACGATGTTCATTGCCACACGGGCCAGCATATATAATCAGGTTTCGTCAGTTTAATGGAAGGTTTTCATTCGGGTTTTGCATCAAGCACTTGTGTTATATAAAGTTTCACGAATTATAAACACGGAATTAATACGATTTTGATTTGTAATAGGATAATCTAGCATCTAGCAAGTAGGGTACTTGCCTGGAGACGCTTTGGCGACGCACGGAAGCGGCAACGGCACGAACGCGCAATGAACGGTACGGTTTGGGTTCACGGCCTCGGTTCGCGTTTGGGTTCATCGTCGGAGTTGCCCGGGGATGGCTCGCGATCACTGGAGGTGGAGTGGGGTTCTGTGGATCTCCTGTAAGTGTGTTGGGGTCGGCGATGGTCGCTCTGGCGATGGCCTCAGCGGGGGTTTGAGGCTTGTGGCTTGGTGGCCGAGGAGTTTGGTGTGGGTTTTGGATGAGGTGATGGTGATGCAGAGGATGCAGAGGTCGACGTGGTAGTGGGGAGCTCGTCAACGAGGAGCTTAAACCGTGGTGCAGGTGGTGGCCGAGGTGGTGCAGTGAGGGTTAGAGTTGGAGAATGGAGCTCGGTTGATGGAGGAGGAGGGCTGCAGTGGTAGTGGTGTTGGTAGGAGAGAAATGAGGGAGGAAAGACGAAGTGGTTTAGTCGTTGTCGTCGGCGGCAGCTGTAAGGCAGGGGGTTTGGGTGAACGATGGAGTGAAGAGAGAAGAAAGTGAGGACGAGAATGAGGAGAAGAGAGTTAGAGACGAGGTGGTGCTTGAGGACTCATGAGCGCGTGCGGTCATGGCCTTGAGGAGAGGGGACGTTGGCAACGTCGGGGCGACGTGGGTCGCAGCGAACGGAAGAAGAAAAGAGCGGGAAAAGATTAGAACGAGTGGGGAAGAAGAGATAGTGATAACGGGTCGGGTCGGTGAGGAGGGGATTTTAGTTTAATTTATGTTTATTTTCCGTTTTGGGCTGGCTGAGGAAGTTTGGGTTTGATTAATTTTGTTTATATGTATATAGTTTTGTCTAGGGCTTTGATTTTTAAAAGGGTTAGAAAAATTAAATACTAAATCTTAAGCAACCAATTACCTACAAATTTATGAGGAAAATTAGGAAAACATTCGGGGACTTGGGAAATATAGGAAAATTTTCATTGATGGGAACAGGGATTTACATCCTTAAACTCCTCTCTGTTTTTAAATTTTAAACACTGTAGCTTATCTGATGGCACCCAGTATGCAACTACAGCCTGACTTTTCACAAATTTTTTCACATGTGATGTATGGAAGTTATTTTTCGAATGAGATAGCACGTAAGGGCTGGAACTTTTTAATATATAATCACCCAAACGCCTATGCCCTTCCGGAATCAGTCACTCGTTTTTACGAGTGCATGGAAGATGGGCGTCTCGCCCAATTTGGCTTTATAAAATTGCAGTGGGGTGATATTGAAATTAGCATTGATAGGGACTTCATACATGAAGTCACATTAATCCCTAGGATACCCGCTCATGATCAACCATTGCAGTTTGAGGATTACATGCTCTTAATGGGCAATGATTACTCAAGAGAACCGCGGAAGGGGATCCAAGCGAGAACCCTTTTCGCCAATGTTTTAACTGTGTGCCGGTAGGCACAAAACAATATTTTTGGAAGTTCCCACAACACCACATTTTTCACACCCTCACTGCATATCGTGCACACACTCATGACAAGAAACCCTCGTTTCGACATGTGCACGGTTTTACTGAATTCAATTGGTGCGGGCAAAAGTGCTGCGAACTAACCTTGCCCAATGCTTGTTACACAACTTTGTCGATATTTCCTCCCCGTGGAAGAGTTCGAATTTTACATGTTTGGAGGCATACCCGTCAGGCCTCTCATTGAGGACGTTTCTACGTCTTATACACGATTGACGGATGTGTGGTCAAGAACTGAACTGGCGGAGCACGTGCCCGCAAGAATACCTAGCTCCAGCTCGACCGCGAGCGAAGGAGAACTCACCCCCCTAGAGCATGCAAATTTAATGCGAAGAGCTGTTAGGGGCATTGACGAGTTGAGGGGGATAGCTAGGGAGTATGATAGGCGGTTGACTGAAGTAGAGCAGGGGATTCGAACCTTGCTGGGTAGGGAGGAGCATTCTCGTTCACGCTCAAGGGTGAGGGCACTGCTTGTGATAAGTTTGGGGGAGGTGGTGGTTGTAAATAGTTATCTTTTGCATAGCATACCTTTTTTTTTATATATTTTTCTTTTTCTTTTGCATGTTTAAATTCTGCATTGCATCTTTATAAAAAATCATAAAAATTGAAAAAATTAAAAATATAAAAATATAAAAATATAAAAAGAAAAATCAAATAAAAACTGAAATTTTTTTTAAATTATAAAAATTGAAAAATTCAATTTTGGCCATAATTGACTTTAATTTGACAAGAAGGTTAACTAGCTAGGAAAAACTAGATTTTAGACTTAGTAAATTAAAAACCCTAAAAATAACCTTTCTTAAAGTTTAACCGTAGAAAATATATGTCTTTGTAGTTTACTTAGAAATAGGCAAATTTTGAGTTCACTTCTTGGGCTAAGTCAAAATAAGGGAAGAGTATTGATATTTTTATTAAAGTGTAAGTCTGAAAAATAATCCCTAAGCTTAAGTCTAAATTCTGAAAATATATACCCTACAATTTGCACAAACACGAACCTTGAAACTTGGAATAGTAGAGGGGACCTTGAAATGCTCTTGTCTAAAGTCCTTAGTATGAAAGAAAATAAAAAGAGAATATACAAGTGTGAATAAAGAGATAAAAAAATGAACACTGGTTTTGTAATTACTTAAGCCTGCATAAAAAAAGAAATTTAGCGAGGTGCTTTATCACCTAGTGCCTTAGACCTACTGGTTTAGGAGTCACTGCTAAAGCCTTAGGTGTTATAAGACTAGGAATTACGCCTTAATATGCAAACACATTTTTTAATCGGTCGTTAGTACCTCAAGAAGTATTAATGGTCGCATAAAAGATGTGTAAGCAATTTCATCTAAAAATTCACCAACTAAAAGTACTTTGGACAATGGATAAGAGTATAAGAGCTTGAATTGAATTTCCAAGTGTAGGGGTGATACATACACACACGTAGGGGTATATGATTGGGGTTTAGATGAGAGATATGAATGAAAAATAGGACTTATATCTTTAGTAGAGATGATAAAAATTCCTAAGTTGAGATGGAACCTTAGAAGGAAAACTCAAAAGATGCTAAAAGCTAAGTGAATTTACAGAATATATACAATCTTAAGTTAAATGATAAGGAAGCGTGAAAAATACGGGTTGATAATTTCTGAGTTGAAGATAATAGAAGTTCTTGCTAGAAGGCCGAATTGGAGAATAAAAATCAATAGGCCGAATTGATAGGATTTTGTGGGTAGTATCCGCTGAAAACCCTCAGGAGACAACACTCCTCCTACTAGGGACACCTAGAAATTTAACGGCTTATTGCACGAGCTCAGTGCAATCACGTTTCCCTGCGAAAGTGAGGTTAGGCTTTTTCTAGAATAAACTAGTTTTGCTCGAGGACGAGCAAAAGATAAGTTTGGGGGTATTTGTTCATATCATAATTTTGCATTATTATATTCCCCATTCTTTTTCATTCTGCAAATAAATAGGTGCTTTTGATCCATGTCTGCTACATAGTTGCAGGTTACAGGTTCTCGGAACAAAACAGTGAAAATGATGAAAAGACGATACAAAAGTGAGACTACGACCAACAAATAGAAGAATCTTGATCATGCCTACAGTTTGAGGGACAAATGAAGATCAATGAACAATTTCACAAAGTACAAAGGCAGCGCAAGATTCAAGACTTCAACACGAAGCAAACGGTAAAATTCCACAACATTCTGCACTGTGGAAATCTAGAAGAAACTAGAAGACAATCTGAGAAACCAAGTGAAGAAACCAGAAGCCAAATGCAATAGGAAGCAGCTCAGAAGAATCCAGCCAACAACCCCACCATATGGCCGCGGATCCGCGGCCAAACATGGATTTTGGCCGCGGTTCCGCGGCCATGATAAGCCCGTGTCGGTGCAATCTTGTCGGTGATGGCGGTGCGTTGACTAGGCTTCTCGGGGTAGTTTTGTAAATGTAGATAGGGATCATATGTAAACCCTAGAGTTTCTATAATCTATAAATAGGGACCCTACAGCTCTTTTTGGAGCATACCTCTTCTTATGCCTCTTTTTAATTCCTAATTTCAGAATTTTTATTTGCTGTAAATGTTTGAAGAGTGCATCAAATAAAAAGTAAGTTTTTCTTTTCTATGCCTTAGTTTAATTTCTTTTCTGCCCTACTATAAATTTTATTTATCTGCCCTAGTTATAAATTTTATTTATCTGCCGTAGATTAGATAATTAGGTTATTAAAAACAATCATAAAAAATGAAATCTTTTATCAATTCCCTAATGAGTGAGTAGTTCCTCACTTGTTAGGGTTAGGAATGGAGAAGGTTTGAGAGATGAAAATCTCTCACCCCTTTCTTGCCCGTCATACATTTTAATAGGACTCTATGCATACATACACACACCGCTCACTACGGCACCCTATCCCACGAGGTAGCGGTGGTACCGTAGTTAAAGACCGGTTGTGTATGTTTTCCATGGAGATTAAGGTGAGTTAAGAAAGGACGGACAACGATCTAGAGGAAGAAACTTAGTTTCTTCCCGATGGTACTAATCCACTTTGTTAATTATTACCATAACACCTAAATAGATCTTAATTAGGGCATAGAAAGCGGTGAGAAATATTAAATTTCCAAACTTAACCTAAATCTAACCCTGGCAAGGTTTTAATCCTAATCAAACTCATTTCAGTTTTTAGTGATAATCAATCCTACCACAATTGGAATTAACTCTTTAGAAAAATTAGAAAATACACAAAATCCCTGTGGACCGACCCGTACTCAACCGGCTAGCTACCAAGCGACGCCGTTCTTGATTGCGGCTAACTATTCTTTGATTTATCTTTTAAAAGCGCAAGTGCAGAAAATCTCTCTCAATCAGATACTGATTTCCCTGGAGTCGAAACGAATCGAGATATTCCTGCAGCGACACTAATTTTTCTGCGGGCCGACGTGAATCGAGGTGCTCTCGTCAAGGACGCTGATTTCCCTGAATCAAGGTTTTTGCCAAGGACACCGATTTACTCGGAGTTGAGACAAATCGAGGTATTTCTGCAAAGACACTGATTTCCTTGCGGGTCAACGCGAATCGAGATGCTCTCGCCAAGGACGCTGATTTCCCTGAATCGAGGTTTTTGCCAAGGATGCTGATTTTCTCGGAGTTGAAACGAATCGAGGTATTCCTGCAAAGACGTTGATTTCTCTGCGGGTCGACGCGAATCGAGATGCTCTCGTCAAGGACGCTGATTTCCCTGAATCGAGGTTTTTGCCAAGGACACTGATTTCCTCGGAGTTGAGACGAATCGATGTATTTCTGCAAAGACACTGATTTCTCTGCGGGTCGACGCGAATCATGATTTTGCCAAGGACACTAATTTTCCTGGGGTTGAGACGAATTGAGGTATTCCTACAACGACACTGATTTCTCTGCGGGTCGACGCGAATCGAGATGCTCTCATCAAGGGCACTGATTTGCCTGAATCGAGGAGGTTGCCAAGGACACTGATTCCCTGGGGTTGTTTGTTGACGTCGCATCTGCATCCTGCTGGAGTAAGGAGAAACGCCGTTGGTGATCTCTAGGCTGTCTGTGAACCATCGAGATTTGGAACTAGGGGACTTTGCCATGGTTCCGGGGTAGCCTCTAGGCTGTTTGTGAACCGTCGAGATTTGGAACTAAGAGGCTTTGTCGTGGCTCCGTTTGTTGATGTTGCATCTGCATCCGATTGGAGGGCGGAAGAACGCCGGTGTTAATTTTTATGTTGTCGATGTTGACGTCGAGACCCTGAAGCTAGGGATCTTCCTTCGCTTCGTTTATTGACACTGTGTCTTCAATATTGCGACGAATTTCGAGATTGTCTCTAGGTTGTTTTTGAACCGCCGAGATTTGGCTTCGCTTCGACGAAGCCTGGTGGAACGATATGGTTCCTTTCTTGTTTGTGCCCATGGATTGTATACAGGGTTTAATGTGACCTCACCTGCAGAGCAAAAAGTTTCATTCTTTCATTTTTTTCTTATAATTCTTTCCGCGATGCTCTATCATTTCAGCTTTTTAGATCGCGAAAATCGCGATTGCCCAATCATTTCGGCTATTTTTCGCGGTGCCCAATCATTTCGGCTATTTTTCTTTTTACTCGCTGCTTTTTATTGCGAGTTGCCCAATCATTTAGGCTGTTTTTGTATGCATACATTTTTACTTGCTGATTTCGTTGCAAGTTGCCCTATCATTTCGGTTATTTCATATGCATTTTTGGCTCGCTGATTTTTTATCGCGAGTTTGGAACTTGGAATCTGGTGCTAATCTCAGCATCAGTATTGCTGCGATTGGAATATTGCCAGGAGCAAATCATCATTTGCCATGAAAGGACTTGTAATTTGATACCGATTTAGGCATCAGCATCGCTACAACTGGGATATTGCCAGGAGCGAATCATTATCTGCCTTTGTCGATGTCGAACAAAGGTGGCTTAGTAAACAGGATTAGGATCCTGTCAACTAAGGCTTTTGACTTCATGAGCCGTCAGGGTCTCATAAAGGTATTTCTCCCTACGAGTCATGAGGATCTCGTATGTGCGTTTTCTCCTTTGGATCGTGAGGATTCCTAAGTGTGTGTTCTCTTATAAGTCGTAAGGATCTTTCAAGAGTGTTTTCTCCTTGCATGTCGAGAGGGCCTACAAGTGTTTGTTCACCGTGTGAGCATATCCCTAGTCGCTGGTGGGACTCTGTTAGGGAAATGTTCATTCGTGCCCATAGATTGTATACAAGGGTCAGCATTGAACCGCTTGTAGGGCAAAATCGGGGGGTATGACTGCTTAAGAACAGGTTCAGATCCCTGTAGCTTAAGGCTTTTGAATCTTATGAGCCGTGGGGTCTCATAAGAGGGTTCTCCTTACGAGTCGTGAGGATCTCGCAAGTGTAATTTCTCCTTAGGAATCGTGGGGATCCCTAAGTGTGTTTCTCCTTTATGATTCGTAAGGATCTCACGTAGGTGGTTTCTCCTTACAGGGTCGAGAGGACCTTGCAAGTGTCTTTTGACGAGATTGTGCCCTTTTGAGTTTTCATAAAACTCGCCGGTAGTCCCGCTGTTTTTACTCACGGAGCCCTTTCGGGTTTTCATCCGTGCCCATTTTGCTTATGGACGTACCCTTTTTTTAACACCACGCCAGCCTGGGGACGACGTGGGTTGGTAGTAGTTTAACGACGTTTCGGTCAAAGATCCCAGATTTTTCGGGCAACGTACGATTACGCAGCTAGATTTTCTCACAAATCATCGCATCTTTTGTGTCGGGGGTGGATTCCTTGAAGAGAGGGCTGAGGGCGATTTCTTCGTCAGAGTCGCTTCCAAAGGTGATAACTTGCGATCCCTTGGTGTCGACTATGCGACAGTCGCCAGCGGCTCTTCTGCATTCATCTGTCGTGCTTCTCTGTTTCCGACGAGCCTTGCGCTTCACTCGCTGGACGTGTTGTCGGTAGGCAACATATCCCTGCCACCAGTTTTTAAAGTCTGTGCACTCTTCGGTAAGGTGTGTAATCCTCTGATGGTATAAGCAGAAGTTAGGAAGTACGTCCGCTTCGTCAAGACGTATACCGCCAGGAGAGTTTCCTCTGAGAGGGGGCAACTTCATTCCCTTTGACAGGGCCCTAGCGAATCGTTTCCTTGCTTTAAGCTTGCTTTTGCTGGTAACAGAGATGCTTCGACTCGGTTGGGGTGCTCCACGTTTTCTTAATACCGGAGCTTCTTTAACTTGACGTCGACGCTTGGCCCTCGCGTATATGGTCGTTTTCCACTCTCTGTCAGCTTTTCTTTTCTGAAGAGCTTCACTTATCAGTCTATCAATCAATTCGTCCGATGGCTCTAGGGATTTTGATTCCGGTTTTGGATCTGCCCCCAGTTTCTCTTTATCAAGAGCTTCTTCACCATTTGTTGACGAGTGAGAGATCATGTGGCAGCTCGCCGCATAGTTCTCTGGTTCATCTAACGAGTCTTTTCCCCCATTATTGTCATCATCTCCATCCTCAAGGATGTGGTTGAGAAACTATTGGAACGTGACAGGGGTTCGGGCCTTCTGGTTATATTCCTCCAGCGCGTCGATATGTTTTTGCAGGTCCGTGCGCTTGTCATCAGGCTTCACGGGGTTTTTGTTCTTCTTCTTCTTCTTCGAAGACTTTGATGACTGGGCTTGAGCGTTTTGATTATCACTACCAATTCTTGGAGTCAGGCACGGCTTCAGCATTCCCTCAATGATCTCGGGTTCCAGCGGACTTTTCCACCTGATCGCCGGGCATGTGTGAAGATCTTTCAGCATTCTTTTCATCTTAGCTGAAAGAGCGACCTCCTATGGAGCTTCTTCTATAAAAGAGCACGATGCCCCTGGTGTGTCCACCCTTTTAGGAGTGTGCCGTTGTGGTGGATTCACCTTCCAGTTTTCGGATAGCGCGAACTTGCCCAGTTGGTATTAGTCTTCAACCCAGTTTTTGAAGACGTAGCAGTCTTCGATCGGATGGCCCAATACTCGGTGGTAGGGGCAGTAATTGGGATCGTTGATGTCGTTTGGTTGCGGTGGGTGTCTCGACTCCGGTAGAGTAATGAGCCCATTGTGCACTGCCAGTTCAAACAGTTTCCTTGTTTTATCCCGGAGAAACGAGTAAGGACGTCTCAACTTCTCATCAAGGGATTGCCGCTTGTTGCTTTGGCGAACAACCGGTCTTGGGCCACTCGGTTGTTGTTGAGCGTTGGCGACGAAGGATACTTTCTCTTTCCCCTTCTCATTCCAAGGATCCGTCTTTGAGGAGGATGGTCTATGGCCCATCTGGTCCATTTGGGCTAGCTTATCGATCAAGGCCTGGAAGGTGATCGGCTTGAAGAATATCATGAATTGGAATATGGTCGCCTGCGGATCAAGGGTTCCCACAAACATGCCTACTGCAGGAGCTTCTTCTATGCGTTGTTTACACTACGACCATAGGTTGCGCCACCGTGTCGCATACTGAACCCATGTTTCGCCTGGCTTCACCCTGGCATTGATCAGTGTCGTGAATTGGGTAGGTTCGCTAGCGCTCGCGAAACGTTGGGTAAATAGCAGCTCCATGTCTGCAAATGTTTTGACAAAGTCATTCGGGAGTTCAAAATACCACTTGAATGCTGTCTCCGACACGCTGCCAACGAATTAGCGAAGCAGTAGCTTATCGTCACCTCCAGTATTACCACACAAAGCTCTGAATTGAGCAACGTGCTGGTTTGGATTTCCCGTCCCCTTATATACATGGAATTTAGGGATCGTGTATCCTGGCGGGTACTTTATTTGGTCGTACCAACCCGGATAGGGTCGTCCAGTCTTAACAATTTGGCTAGCCGCTTTGCTCGCCTGATGAGCTCGTAACTTTAGAGCGATATAGTCATCCAAGGCAGTTTTAGAAATGGTCTCTTCCTTGGCTGCTGAACAAGCCGGAAGAGGATTTGATGTCTCTCCTCTATCATCTTCAATTATTACTGGAGGGTTTTCGGCTGGAGGGTCTGGCTGGATCATCATGCCCACCATATCTTGGAATAGAAGGGCCATTTATTTTATATTGGCCGCTTGTTCCGCAGCCTCTTTGTTCTTCTTCTCAAGCATTCTCCGAAGGAATTCGGCATCAGTTTCCTGCTCACGGTGCTGCTACAAGGATGTCTCCGTGCTTGCTTTTGGCCCTGTCAGTACGGCCATCTGCGTCAACATTTCCTGGAGCTTCTGTTGTTGCTCCTGGGCCTTTATTATAGATCGCGTAAGCAGTCGATGATTTGTGGAGATACGGCTATCCTCTTTTCCGGATGCCATATAAATGGTGTGCGCCACCATGCCCCCAGACTTTGGGCGTTTAGATTCAGCGTTCCTGCGATTCATCGCAGACACCGGGATTTTCTCCAGCTTTCTCTTCTTGTGAGCGGTCGAGATTGAGGGGGCCGTTGTAGCGGGTACCCAAGTAGCTGTCGCTTTCTATGGCTTGACAGGGTGATCCTCTTCTTGCCGAACCTTTATCTTTTTCTGTCGGCGGGAGTAATTTGGATCAATCACCGAATCTTAGACTTGACGCCAGACCTTGTAGATTTTAGAGGACAGCCATTGAGGGGGCTGCTCCAACTTCACCTTTGTGATCTTTTCAACGGGTGGAGGAGACTTTTTTAGCACGGCATTTGGCGAATTCCTGCGCACCTTATTAAGTAGTTCAAAGATGCTCCCAGTTGGAACAACAGCATCGATTTCCACCGTTGGAGCCAGCGGAGTCATTCCAGAAGGAGAGTTGCCCCCAGCCTTCCTTACTCGACGCCAGTGGCGACGTCGAGCATGTCAAGCCATTGGGATTATCTCAGCTGTAGGAGTGACTTCCTCATGCCTCCTGTGTTGGTCAGAAGTTGTCGTTGTCAGCCTATTGAAGACTGACGTCCGCTGAGTGGGGATGGTCAACCTATCGAAACCAGACTTCCGAGCAGGTGAAGTAGCCTTGACGATTTCGCCTGAAACGGGAGCTGAAACAGTCTGTCTTGTGAAGACCGACCCTTTGGCGGGAGAAGCCGCTTTGACGACTTCGAGAGCAGGAATGGCTATCCTTTTTGGGATAACCCTTTCTGGTATCACGGGCTTCTTTATGGGCCCAAATGAGCTTTATCCCAGTCTGTCAAAGACTGAAGCACTGGATTTGGGCGACCCGTTGAGAGGGGCCGCTGTAGTTGCAAGCCGTTCAAAGACCGACTTCTTGGGAGCTTCTTGCGATGGTACTGAGGCGCTGAAGCTCATCGGTGGGAGCATGGTCCCGAAGAACAATCCAGTGGTAGCTTGAGTCACCTGTTCCACCGGCATAGCGAAAATAGAGGCCGCTTGGGACCCGTAAATCACTCCTCCGGACGGGACAGAGCGGGAGTTGCAGTTGCAATTAGTGAAGTTTGAAGCCATTGATCTTCTATTTTCTGCACGGAGCAAGACACCAAATCTTAGTACCTCGAATCCAGGGGCAACCATGTCAAACCGCAATTCGTTCGCGAACACGATACACGAAGTGTGGAGTGGAAAGAGGAAAAGGTCCTACCGGGCGTGCCAGAATCTGTTCCTCGCTGAAACACGGAGACGCGACCGCGCAGGTCCATCTTGCCTGAATTTCGGGGCAGATGCTAATTTCTACTATCCGTCCACCTCTCCGAAGATGCCAAGTTGATTTATGATACCATGTATCGAAGGTTTAAATGGATGCGGTCGATGTAGCAGACTTCGTCAGATTCCCCCTCGTTGTGAGGGGTTTTTTGATTGTGGGGACGCTCTTCCCAGCAAGCTCAAGCCCGTGCAGTTAATTACGCTACCGCATCACGGTAACAAGTTTCTTCTTCTCCAGATGGTCACTTCGTGTCGTGTGTGTTTGTTTTGTTTTTAGTTGCCCGTGGATTGTATATGGAGACTAATTTATGTTGTCGCCCGTAGGGCGTGGATTAGTCTAAATCTGTATCTTCTTAGATTTGGGTTTGGGGTTGGGTTTAAGGATACGTTAGTCTCATTTAAGACTAAGATCAACTTAAACGTTTGTTAAGGATACGTTAGTCTAATTTTAGACTAAGATCAACTTAATAGTTTGTTAAGGACATGTTAGTCTAATTTTAGACTAAGGTCAACTTAACCATTTGTTAAGAATACGTTAGTCTAATTTTAGACTAAGATCTACTTAACTGGATCATTTAGATCCAACAAAAGAGCATTTGAGCTCTATTGTTTTAGTTTAGGGACTTTGCGGTCAATTACCAGTTTAAGAAGATGGTGGTCTATTATTAAGGACATCATAGTCCATAGGTTTAAAGGACTCCACAGTCCGAGGTTAAGGACATTATAGTCTATGGGCTCAAGGACTCCACAGTCCGAGGTTAAGGACATCATAGTCCATGGGCTTAAGGACCCCACCGTCCGAGGTTAAGGACATCATAGTCCATGAGTTTAAGGACCACACGGTCCATGGAATGATTGATTATCGGGACCCGTCACCTTTTTAAAGACGTTGAAGGATTACAACGACAAATCTCAAAGTAGTGAAGAGATGTACCCTTGAACCAAAGTTGATTGGGGAATCTGTAGTCCAATTTAGGACTAAGATCAATTAATTAGATTATGAGCACCTTGGCTCAGTTAAATCTGAATTGAGGACTTATGACCAACTTGGGCTAAGTCCAATTAAGTTTGAAATGTTGGCCCTTTGTTGGACTGTTGAACATTTGTCTGGGTTCAGACCTTCATTATTTAGCAATGCTAAACAAGGGTTTGGGGGCTCTGACAACATTTTGTCTTTGGCTGAGCACTAACCATTCATTATAGCTCTGGATTTTAAGGTTCATTTGAAGAGGGGATTTGCCTCTGGAAAACTTAGCCAATTTAGGCTAAACTTGGCTTTAAAGTAGGGTTAAACACAAGGGGATATTTGGCGATCACGTGCTCCCACGTGATGTGCTGAAAATAGTGTTAAACACTAAAGATGAAGCGCTTAAAGTAGTGTTAAACACTAAAATTGAATTGGTCACGTGGGGTCACGTGAGGCATATGAAGATGGGGCCAGACTTCCTTTATTTTCTTCCCAGAATATTCAAATAAGTGTTAAACACTTAAGTCTTCACGGCCATCACGTGTGGGCACATGATGGGTACCTATGCACTGATTTATTAAAGTGTTTATTAGGGCTCACGTGGGGACACGTGAGGGCTCCCAAAATTGATTCTGCCTTTTGGGTTTGTTCCCTTTTGTTTTGAGGGTCACGTGTGAGTACGTGAGGCATTACCTCCAGACTAATTCCTTCTTATATTTAGGAATCTGTTTAAGGGTCACGTGGGAGCACGTGACCTAGTCTTGTTCGTTCTTTTTTACTCATTGAGGATGAGGGTCACGTGTTACCACGTGACCAAGTTGGGTAATGATCTCTTTACGTGCATGGAGATTTTTAAATCCCTTTTTCTTTTAAGAATTAAATTCTGTTATAGGGTTAAACCCTAATTTCATTTTAAAGGAATTAAATTCCCATATGTTTTGAAAGAATTAAATTCTTATGTAGGGTTAAACTCTAGTTTCATTTGGAGGAATTAAATTCCTATGAATTTGGAAGAATTAAATTCTCATATAGGGTTAAACCCTAGTTTCATTTGGAGGAATTATATTCCTATGAATTTGGAGGAATTAAATTCTTTAAACTCAATTCTCACTCTAAGTTTTGGATCTGCATAGCAGAATCTCCCCGATGAGAATTAAATTCTCAACTTATGGGGAGATCTGCTTCTGCAGATCTTCAACCAAAGGAAGAACTAACTTCTTATTCAGAAGAGTTAAACTCTTAAATTGAGAATTAAATTATCTTTGTTTTATGGAACTTAGATTTCTTTCCGCTTTCTCACCTAGGGTTTCTTTTCTCTGAAGAGATCTTTTTTCTCTTGAGAATTAAATTCTCCTCTCTTTTTTCTCTCTGTTGTTGTTATCTCCCAAAAAAAGTAGATCCTCCTCTCTTCTTTTCTCGGCTCCTATTTATAGGAGAATGAAAAGAATCAATTTGTTTTGTCAATCTTTCATTGAAAGATTTTAGTTGTTTTTTTGTAACCAACATGATCTTTTAGATCATCCAGTGAGTTTTATTCACCATTGGATTTTTAATCCAAAAGATATTTTATCTGTTATTCCTGGCAAATTTCAGGGAAATCTATTCTTGTATAAAATCTTTCCATAAATTGGTGATTTTTAATCTCCATTGTATTTTTAATCCAATGGTGCTCCACTTTACAGAGCACAATCTTTTTTGTTTGGAAAGATTTAAAGAAATATTTTTCCAGTTAGGGTTCTCGATTCCCTCTTAATTAGAATTTAATTCTATTAGTTCAGAAGGCTTAAGAGCCTGTCACGTGTTGGCACATGACCTTCTGATTGACCTTTTAATTAGAATTTAATTCTATTATTTCAGAGATCTTAGGATCCCATCACGTGTTGACATGTGACCCCCCTGATTAAACATTTTAACCGGAATTTAATTCTGTTGTTTTAAAAAACTCAGGAATTATCACGTGTGAGCACGTGACCCTTGGTCACGTGTGAGCACGTGATGCCCTATTGGGGTTTTTCCTTATTGTTTTTAATTCTTTTCAGTGGGTTTAAAGTCCCATCATGTGTTGGCACGTGACCCCACCGATTAATTATTTCTTATTATTTATTTTATTCAGTGCTTACAGGCTTTGCCTATAAATGGTCACGTGTCTGCACGTGATGTCCGGTCACGTGTGGGCATGTGATGCCCGGTCACGTGTGGGCACGTGATGCCTCATAATTCATCCTTTTGAACTAATGAAATTAATTCAGAAGGTTTAAGAGCCTGTCACGTGACCTTCTGATTGACCTTTTAATTAGAATTTAATTCTATTATTTCAGAGATCTTAGGATCCCGTCATGTGTTGACACGTGACCCTCCTGATTAAACATTTTAACCAGAATTTAATTCTGTTGTTTTAAAGAACTCAGGAATTATCACGTGTCAGCATGTGGCCCTTGGTCACGTGTGAGCACGTGATGCCCCATTGGGGTTTTTCCTTATTGTTTTTAATTCTTTTTAGTGGGTTTAAAGGCCCATCACGTGTTGGCACGTGACCCCACTGATTAATTATTTCCTATTATTTTTTTATTCAGTGCTTACAGGCTTTGCCTGTAAATGGTCACGTGTCTGCACGTGATGTCCGGTCACATGTAGGCATGTGATGCCCGGTCACGTATGGGCACGTGATGCCTCATAACTTTTGACCCTGGATGAATTATGAGGCCCATAATATATCAAATCAAAGGATTTTTCGAGACACTTTCGATACCATCAGAATTCAGCTGTTTCTCATTCGAGAATTTATCAAAATATAGCCCGGAAAATACTGGTTCGCATTTTCTTTCTTAGATTACACGTGCATAGCATATTTGCTCATAACTTTTGATCTCGGATGAATTATGAGGCTCATAATATATCAAATCGAAGGCTTTTTCGATGCCATTAGAATTTAGCTGTTTCACATATAGGAGTTTGTCAAAATACAGCCCAGAAAATACTGGTTCATATTTTTTAAACGTATCGCTGCCATTTGATACCTTGGGCTCTTTTGCGCAGAAACTTTTTTTTGGCCGGAACAGCCATGGTTCCGCGAGAGCATTACAAAGAGCTTGATGCACTTAACACCTACAGAGTGTAAGAACTGCTGACTCGAATCCCTTCCTACGTCCTGGAAAGTATACCGCGTGTGGAAAATAGCAAAGCGGATACATTAGCCAAACTCGCTAAAGAACTGGCCGACGAGAACCTCGATGACGTGAGGATCGTTATGCAAAGTCGTCGGGTTCTTACACCGACAGAAACGTCTCCGGAGTCGTCTGAAAAAAAGGAGCGACCAAACAAGTGACCCTACGAATAAAAGACCAGGAGAAGGCTATGGATTGGAGAGAAGTCTTTATAAACTACTTCAAATCTCGTCGAACGCCTGAAGATGCGTCCTCAAGACATCAGCTCATGAAACGAGCTCTATCCTTCGTCTTTGTCAATGATACTCTGTATAAGAGATCGTTTGACTCCCTGTGGCTAAGATGCCTGGGACCTGAAGAAGCAAAGAGAGTCGTCCAAGAAACTCACGACAGACTCTGCGGTTCTCACCAAGCCAGGCCGAAGATAAAACTGAAGATCAAAAGGATGGGCTACTATTGGCCCACGATGATCCAAGACTATCTCGAATACGCAAAACAGTGCCACTCGTGCTAGATTCATGGGGACTTTATCCACCAATATCCAAATCCGCTACATCCAACGGTGGCTAGCTGGCCATTCGAAATGTGGGGAACTGACATAATCAGACCCATTGAGCCAGCATTGTCTAGAGGACACCGGTTCATATTGGCAACGACCGATTACTTTTCCAAATGGGCAGAAGCCATACCGGTAAGAGAAGTGTAGACGGAGAATATCCTCCATTTTTTCAAGATACATGTCATTTATCGGTTCGGCATTCCGCGACGGGTTATCTCCGACAACGGGCCAGCCTATAAAAGTCACAAAATCAGCCGCTTTGCATAGCAGCATAAGATAGACCGGAGATACTTTTCGGTCTATAATCCCCGAGCTAATGGTCTAGCTGAGGCTTTCAACAAAATCTTGACGAAGCTCGTGAAAAAGACGGTGTCTCGATATAAGAAGGACTGGCACGAGAGACTGCATGAAGCTCTCTGGGCGTATCGAACTACGTTTAAAACTGCCACAAACACAATGCCGTATGCATTGGTATTCGGCACAGAAACGGTACTCCTCCTCGAGATAGAATTACCCTCTTTACGAGAGGCAGTTCACTACGAGCTAACAGACGAAGAAAATGCTTACCTTCGGCTTGAGGAGCTTGATGCCCTAGACGAAACTCGGCTCATAACGCAGCAAAACTTGGAGGCTTATAAAGCAAAGATGACGCGCTTGTTCCCCTCCGAACACAGAGACGGGACCGTGTAGGTCCGTCTTGCCTGAAATTCGGGGCAGATGCTAATTGGTGCTATCCATCCACCTCTCTGAAGATGCCAAGTTGTTTATGGCACCATGTATCGAAGGTTTAAACGGATGCGGCCGATGTAGCAGACTTCGTCAGATTCCCCCTCATCTGAGGAGTTTTTTATTACGGGGACGCTTTTCCCAGCAGGCGTAAGCCCCTGCAGATAATTATGCTACCGCATCGCGATAACAACTTTCTCTTTCTCCAGATGGTCACTTCGTGTCGTTGGTGTTTGTTTCGTTTGTGGTTGCCCGTGGATTGTATACGGAGACTAAGTTATGTTGTCGCCCGTAGGGCGTGAACTAGTCCAAATTCATATCTTTCTTAGATTTGGGTTTGGGGGTCGGGTTTAAGGATACGTTAGCCTCATTTGAGACTAAGATCAATTTAAATGTTTGTTAAGGATACGTTAGTCTAATTTTAGACTAAGATCAACTTAACGGGATCGTTTAGATCCGACAAGAGAGCAATTGAGCTCTATTGTTTAGTTTAGTGACATTGCGGTCGGTAATTAGTTTAAGGACATTACGGTCCATTGTTAGTTTAGGGACATTTCGGTCCATTGTTAGTTTAAAGACATCGCGGTCGAGATTAAGGACATCATAGTCCGTGAGTTTAAGGACCCCACAGTCTAATGTTTGTTTAAAGACATCATGGTCGAGGTTAAGGACATCATAGTCCATGAGTTTAAGGACCCCACAGTCCAGTGTTAGTCTAAAGACATCGCGGTTGAGGTTAAGGACATCATAGTCCGTGAGTTTAAGGACTCCACAGTCCAATGTTAGTTTTAAGACGTCACGGTCGAGGTTAAGGACATCATAGTCCATGAGTTTAAGGACCTCACAGTCCATTGTTAGTTTTAAGACGTCACGGTCGAGGTTAAGGACATCATAGTCCATGAGTTTAAGGACCTCACAGTCCATGAAATGTGTGGTTGTTGGGACCCGTCACCTCTTTGAAGATGTTGAGGAATTACAATGACAAATATCAAATTAGTGAAGAGATGTACCCTTGAACCAAGGTGAGTTGGTTGAAAGAGCAGATGTGCTCAATTCAAAACAAGTTGAGGACTTATGGCCAAAATTGGGCTAAGTCCGATTAAAATGATTTAACATTTAATTTTTTTTTTGTTCTGGCCATTAAGCCTTTATTTTGGCTCGGCCCTTTTAATAATGCTAAGCATTGGGCTCTGACATTTTTGTCTTGTATTGAATGCATAGCATTTATCAGAAACAAAGTTTGTTCTGACAGTGCGCCACGTGGCGCGCCAGGCGCGTCGCGCCAGTCAAAGAGCGCATCGCGCTTCTGTCGGGTAGCGCACACGAAGAGAACACGTGTCGCGTTTAGCGCTAAGCGCTAGTTTGTTAGCGCGTTGCGCTTTTAATTTATGAGCGCATTGCGGTAGTCTGTTGGCGCACCAAAGAGTGACACGTGGCGCGCTTGGCGCTGAGCGCCAGCCCATGAGCGCAGTGCTCTGTTTTAGAAGCGCAAAGCGCAGATTGTGTCTCTCGTTGACACGTGGCAGGTTTTGGCGCTGAGCGCCGGTCCAATGAGCGCAAGGGCGCAATTCAGGAGTGCAAGGCACTTTTCAATAGCGCAAAGCGCATTTGATCAATTTTAAGGTCAAAGAACAAATTTATGTTCTTCGAAGGAGGCTTTTTCCTCAAAATCCAAGAACAAAATTTCTTGTTTTTATAAAGGCTCTGCCTTTATAGATCAAAAGATCTGTGAATGAAGTAAAATACTTCTTTTATTCTTTTTATGATTAGATCTTTTTGATCTTTTGCTTTTAAATCAAAAACATTGGTCTTTTTATAGATCTAAGATCTTTTTAGAAGATGGTTCTTCTTTTTACGAGATGGTTTCATCTTTGTTATTCAAGAACATAGTTCTTTACCTTGAAAATGAAGAAAAATCTTCTTTTTTCTAAGAGCTTGCTCTTCTTTTTCTCAAAAGTTTCAGAGGGTTTTTCTCTTTCCTTTTTTTTTGACTTGAAGTCTAGGGTCCTTTATATAGGGCCAAATGATTTGTTAAATCAGTTTTGAGAGATCTTTCTCTGATTGATTTGGAATATTTTCCACCGTTGGATCTTTGATCCTAAGGCTTCTGTTTTACAGAAGACAATCTTCTTGTTTTAATAAGATTGAAAAATCTTTCCATAACAGAATTTTAGTTTTGATTAATTAATAATTTATTATTATTAGATTTTTTTATCTGACGGTGGGGAATTTAATCCCAGCGCTGGCGCACCTTGCGCTAACGCACCTGTATTTGATACGTGGCGCGCAGCGCAACTGCGCTAGCGCACCCGTGTTTGACACGTGGCGCGCAGCCCGTCTGGCGCTGGATTCGAAGCGTTGCTTCAACTTTTAAATTTTGAAATTTAAAACAGAGATTTGCTCTGATTGGGGGAGCGCTGCCTAGGGCGCAACGCACCTGGCGCTAGCGCGTCTGCACTTGACACGTGGCGCGCAGCGCGCAGCGCACGGGATCTAAAGCGTTGCTTCAATTTAAATTTTGAAATTCAAAACAGAGCTTTGCTCTGATTGGGGGAAACAGCGCTCATATGAAAGATTGATTAGGCCGAGAACATTCCGCCAAGGCGAACTCGTGCTAGTGGTCAAAAGACCTATGATCCCCAACCGTGCCAAACGGGGGAAATTTGAGCCGAACTATGAGGGCCCGTATATCATAGACAAAGTTTACCTGGGTGGTGCCTATCTACTCATGGACATGCATGGTGAAAGACCTTTCAGGACAATAAACGGTCGCTTCCTAAAAAAATACTACGCCTGACGAGTCACGGCCTAGGTCAACGATAGATGACGACGCCTATGTCCGCTCGCTATCTTCCTAAGCACAAACTCTATAAGTAGTAGCCGGCTTTCGGAGCATAACGTCCTTAAACTAACGATGGACCACTTTGTCCTAAAACTAGCTATTGACCGAGACGTCGATAAACTACTACGGACCGCAGCATCCCAAGGCCGACGCAAAAAAAAACGGTACGTCCATAAGCGAGATAGGAACGGATGAAAACCCGAAAGGGCTCCGTGAGTAAAAACAGCAGGACTACCGGCGAGTTTTGTGAAAACCCGAAAGGGCGCAATCTCGTTAAAAGACACTTGCATGGTCCTCTCGACCTTGTGAGGAGAAAATACCTGCGTGAGATCCTTACGACTCACAAGGGAGCAACACACTTAGGGATCCCTACGATTCTTAAGGAGAAATTACACTTATAAGATCCTCACTACTTGTAAGGAGAATTCTCCTTTGAGACCCTCACGGCTCATAGGATTCAAAAGCCTTAAGCTACAGGTATCTGAACCTGTTCTTAAGCCATCACAACCTCCAGTGTAGCCCTACAAGCGCCTCAATATCGACCCTTGTATACAATCCACGGACGCGAATAAACATTTCTCTAACAAGAGTCCCATCAGAGACTAGGGATATGCTCATATGGCGAACAACCCTTGTAAGTCCTCTCGACTTATAAGGAGAAAATACTTTTGTAAGATCCTTATGACTTATAAGAGAGTATACACTTAAGACTCCTCACGATTCTTAAGGAGAAAATGCACTTACGAGAATCTCACGACTTGTAGGGAGAAATACCTTTATGAGACCCTTACGGCTCATGAAGTCAAAAGCCTTAGTCGACAGGATCCTAACCCTGTTTACTAAGCTACCTTTGTTCGACATCGACAAAGGCAAATGATGATTCGCTTCTGGAAATATCCCAGTTGTAGCGATGCTGATACCTAAATTGGTATCAAATCCCAAATCCGCAGCGAAAAGCCAGTAATCCACAAATGCATATGAAATAGCCGAAATGATGGGGCAACTTGCAACAAAATCAGGAAGTAAAAATGTATGCATATAAAATAGCCGAAATGGTTAGACAACTCGCAATAAAAAAAGTAACGAGTAAATAAAACAAATAGCCGAAATGATTGGGCACCGCAAAAATAGCCGAAATGATTGTGCAATCGCGACTTTTGCGAAATAAAAGCTGAAATGATAGAGCATCGCGGAAAGAAAAGTATATAAAATGAAACATTTACCCTGTAGGTGAGATCACATCGATCCCTGTATACAATCCAGGGGCTCAAACAAAGAAGGAACCCTACCTTCCCACCAGGCTCCATCAGAAAAAGAAGCCAAATCTCGACGGTTCACAGACAGCCTGGAGATCGTCTCAACACTTGTCTCATTAGAACAGACGCAACATCAGCAAATTGGAATTGTAGCAATTCCCAGTTCCATGACTCGGCGGTGCACAGACAACCGAGAGTCAACCCTCGGCAATTTCCAGTTCCTGGTCTCATGGAACACGACTAATGTCAATCCTGATCCCATGGGAAGCGTCCAAAGCGGATCCTGGTCCTGTGGAACACGGCTTATGTCAATCCTGACCCCGTGGGAAGCATCCAGAGCAAATCCTGGTCTCGTGGAACATGGCTAATGTCAATCCTGACGCCGTGGGAAGCGTCCAGAGCGGATCCTGGTCCTTGCGGAACACGTCTAATGTCAATCCTGACCCCGTGGGAAGCGTCCGGAGCAATCCTGGTCCTTGCGGAACACGGCAAATGTCAATCCTGACCCCGTGGGAAGCGTCCAGAGCGGATCCTGGTCCTTGCGGAACATGGCTAATGTCAATTCTGACCCCGTGGGAAGCGTCCAGAGCGGATCCCGGTCCTTGTGTAACACGGCTAATGTAAATCCTGACCCCGTAGAAAGCGTTCAGAGCGGATCTCGGTCCTTGCAGAACACGGCTAATGTCAATCATGACCCAGTGGGAAGCATCCAGAGCAAATCCTGGTCCTTGTGGAACACGTCTAATGCCAATCCTGACCCCGTGGGAAGCGTCTAGAGCGGATCCTGGTCTTTGAGGAACACGGCTAATGTCAATCCTGACCCCGTAGGAAGCATCCAAAGCAAATCCTGGTCTAGTGGAACACGGCTAATGTCAATCCTGACCCCGTGGGAAGCGTCCAGAGCGGATCCTGGTCCTTGCGGAATACGGCTAATGTCAATCCTGACCCCGTAGGAAGCGTACAGAGTAAATCCTGGTCTAGTGGAACACGGCTAATGTCAATCCTGACCCCGTGGGAAGCGTCGAGAGCAAATTCTGGTCCTGTAGAACACGGCTAAAGTCAATCCTGACCCCGTGGGAAGTGTCCAAAGCAAATCCTGGTCTAGTGGAACACGGCTAATGTCAATCCTAACCCCGTGGGAAGCGTCCAGAGTGGATCCTGGTCCTGTAGAACACGGCTAATGTCAATCCTGACCCCGTGGAAAGCGTCCAGAGCAAATCCTGGCCTTGTAGAACACGGCTAATGTCAATCCTGAACCCGTGGGAAGCATCCAGAGCGGATCCTGGTCTTGTGGTACACGGCAAATGTCAATCCTGACCCCGTGGGAAGCGTCCAGAGCAAATCCTGGTCTAGTGGAACACGGCTAATATCAATCCTGACCCCGTGGGAAGCGTCCAGAGCGGATCCTGGTCCTGTGGAACATGACTAATGTCAATCCTGACCCCGTGGGAAGCGTCCACAGCAAATCCTGGTTCCGTGGAATACGGCTAAAGTCAATCCTGACCCCGTGGGAAATGCCCAGAGCAACCCCTTACTCCATGAAATGCGGATAATGTCAACCCCATCAATCACTTACGGGTCCTCTCGACTCGTAAGGAAGAAAACTCTCTTGTGACATCCTTACGACTCCCAAGAGAAAACACACTTAGGAATCCTCACAATTCTTAAGGAGAAAATACACCTACGGGATCCTCTCGAACTGTACAGAGAAAATTCTTTATGAGACCCTCACGGCTCATAAAGTTGAAAAGCCTTAGGCAGCAGATCTGAACCTACTTCCTAAGCCATCGCTACCTCTCGAAGAGTTAAAGATGGAATGTTCTCTATCATCTATAGACTACATTTACCGAAATTACACACCAGAGAAATGGAGATGCTATTCAAGAGTGCGTAAGCTGCTTTGCACCAAATCAAAATGAAAAGGGTGTAACCTATCGACGACGACCACATACCATGCAAAACAGTAAAAGAACGATGGATTCGCATCCGTTTAAGCGTTCAAAGCATACCCACTCATGCATATGCAAAAGCTTTAGTGCATAAAATAAACACACGGAGACGAGGAATTTGCTATTCATACTTCAGAAAATTCTTACATTGATGAAAACAGTGAACAAAAACATTATTAAAATGATTACAATGGCAAGACATCAAATCCAGGACATGGATTGAGAAATTCAAAAGTGAGGCCATCCAAAATTTTGCGGGCCTCTCGGACCATCTTCGTGTGCATCCTTTCACGATCACAAGCGTCAAGATCCCCGCTGATGTCCTCCACCCTCCGATAGGCAGCGAGTATCGCCGCCTGCTGAAAAGATTGATGCAAAATATCAACAAGATTGTCTCGCCTTTTCTTTGAGATTAAGCTCATCAGATACACCGAGTGCACCTTATCTTCAGCGTCGTCCAATGCCTTAAGCGGCATGCCAGCATAAAATAGAGAAAGTGCTCCCCAAATCGCTCCCACAATAAGCTTCAAAAGAGAAGAACGACGAGAAAGCAGTCGACCATTATATGCATCAAAGCGACCCATAATTTTCGCACACTGGGTGTTTGTGAATTCTCGGTTTTGGGAACGGCCGAGTGCGCGAATGTCTCCATAAGAAATAATCTCGTCAAGATCATACATATGAGCATCCATAACGTCTGAAAAGGAAAATCAGTGGGAGTTAGTGGACAGACTGATTAAGAGAAAGCTTACTGAAATAGACATGGGATTTAAACAACTCTTGATATCCCCAAGGAGGAAATAAGTGCTAATTAAATCACCCAATGAATTTAATTCTATGCAATTAAGAAAGGAAACCTAAAAAGGATTTCGCATTTAATAAAAAGGTTCCTCGGGCCAAGGAGTTAAACTTCTCAAGAGCAATGCTCTGCAGACGGGAATGACACCTGTCAAAGTCAATTATGAAGGGAATTGAAAAGTCTCCAGGAATTCTAAGAGCCTTGCTCTGTAAAAATGATGGAATAACCCATCAGAAAAATTGAAATAAAATTTCTTTAATGAATTAAAATTCTGAGATCTTCAAGATCTATGAACAAACTCTTAAGAGTTCTTCGTAAGAGATTAACAAATCTCCATTATTCCAGAGAGCAAAGCTCTGTTAACAAAACCCTATAAAAAAGGTTTTCTTTAGATCTAAGAACTATGAAGAGCAAAGCTCTGTTAGTGGGTAAAACCCTAAAAACATTTTGAGATCTATGAGCCGAGGAACCACTTTCTCCTGCTCCGGAGGTTCACTTCGTGTCGTGTGTATGTTCATTTTTATTTTGGGTTGCCCGTGGATTGTATACAGAGACTAATTTATGTCTTCGCCCATAGGGGGTGGATTAGACCAAATCCGTATATTTTTAGATTTGGGTTTAAATTGATTTAAGGACCGTTAATCTTGTTTGAGATTAAAACCGACTTAAACATATGAGCATTTGGGCTCGATTATTTTAATTTAAGGACATCACGGTCCATTATCGCCATGTTTGAGACGAAGTTTTAGTTTAGGGACATTTCGGTCCATTATCGCCATTTTGGAGGCGAATATTAGTTTAAGAACGTTTCGGTCCATTATCGCCATTTTGGAGGCGAATATTTGTTTAAGAACGTTTCGGTCTATTATCGCCATTTTGGAGGTGAATATTAGTATAAGGACGTTTCGGTCCAACATTCAACTTGCGCGCACGTGTATTTGTTACGTGACGAAATGAACGATGTTGATATGGAATGTGCCCAATTTGGGGCACGATCCGATTTGAGGTATGCACGCCAATTTGGAAGTGCATCAATATAGGATGAAAGGAATTGTTGGTCGTCGGAACCCACCATCTTTCTGAAGACGTTGAAGAATTACAACGACATTTATCAGAGGTGTGTGAAGAGATGTACCCTTGAACCAAATCTCGTGTTTGAGGGAGAGGGGTTATGGCGGCGTTAAGAATTTTTGTTAAGGATACGTTAGTCCAATTTGAGACTAAGATCCACTTAAAAACATTTCAGTATCTTCCTTATTTAAAACCCAGCAACAAAGCATTTGGACTCAGTTGCAAAACTTTAGCAACTTAGCCAATTTGGGCTTTAGTCTGCTTAGTCTCCCCACTTTTTTTTTTTGAAAAAAGTGCTAAGCACTTGTTTGGGCTCTTTTTAATCAGTCCTTTTTATGCAAAAAGTGTTGAGCACTTATATGAGTTCTGACACCCACATATGATCCTGTGGAG